>CAJQUW010002736.1:0-22718 GCA_907163375.1 Prostheceraeus crozeri | reverse complement strand
CTGGATTCAATTTACACTTATGTTTGGAATGTGATTTTCTATTACGAATGGCTATTTAAGAAGGCGACATGCAGTGCAGCATGATCATTGTGCGTAACTTAGCTATGGTACAATGTAGACGAAAGTAGACAGTAATGTTTTCTCGTAATGATGATATCTGCACATGCATGTGATAGATATTTCAGAAGTCTAATTATCGTATGTCTACATGTGTATTCATACCATTGCTGCCCACTGCGATTTCTTGTTTTTTTAGATTCTCTCATTTTCTAATCCCAGCATATAAAAATATCTTTAAGAACCTCAGAGCCCTATCGAATGCTTAGAGTGAATTTTGGTAGCCTATTGTGCTTCAATTCATAAATAACAAGATCAAATAATAACAAAAATCATTGAAAATCAAAGCCTGAAGGAAGTGACTCAGCTATACCTGTCTATTCTTTTCTTTTCCTGTTCATATTTATGATTGTTTGTCCAATTTTTCCTTTATTTTTTGCACACTGTGGTGTGAGGCCTAGAAATGCGCTGCTTTTATCCTTTACACAAAGATCTATTGACAATTGTCCATTGCTTTTCGATATTGTATCGTCCTACATGTGCTCCCCTCCACTTCCTTGCTATATTCACATTTCCAAAAATTAACCTAACAATTTCTCAGTTCAATTCCGACAAGTCCGGTCCTCAATATTCATGCATTTTCCATGAATGACTTGCCTTCTTGACGATCCCGTGAATTACCAAGAGAAATGTAGCAAGCCGACTATACCAAGCCATGTCGTGGCCCTCCTGATGAACAGAGTGTCAACTTTTCGTCTCATTACTTACATGAAATGCAATTTTTCCTAATTACTCGATTCGAACATTTCTGCACATTATATTACGAATACGATGAATGCTCCAATGACAGATAATTGCCCTGCGATTTAATTAGTATTAAAAATTAAACCAAAAATTAATCCAACCACTTCCCTATACCTTACATTTTGAATCCCCATTCACTACACTAAATTTTCACCATTTTAAATCTCCCAATTCATTAATTCAATTCATCGTACCCTTAATCCTAACAAATTCCATCTTTAACTTCTAGTGGTTGAGAGGTGATATACTGACTATCGCACCAACCACTTCTATCACACTTTCCAAAAACCAAATGAAAACTATAGCTTATATATCATATATAATTTCAACCTTCTATAAACATTCAAAAAAACTAAAATATTAACTAAAATTCCCTTTAACTGACAACTCTTTACAACCAACTTCAAATACCATCCATCTCAAATCACAAATCACTCATTTATAGTGTGATATGATCATTGAAACTTAAAGTCAAATTTTCCGACAAAATAATTCTATACAGTGGATAACATTGAATTGGAAGAAAGCAGATCGCGCGCTTAATTTCTGTTTGCAAAATTTACCAGAACGCTGTCTAACTAAGAATGTTAATCTTGGCAGCATTTTGATTATAGGCCCTATTTGATTCCATGTTAACTGTGCTTTTTTTGAGATAATCCTTTGAGTTTCCATACATATAATTTGTTAGAAACTTCTGACCGTAATATACCGCATTGCATTTGATCGATTCGTGTTTTTGAGTCAAATATACCAAATGCGCAAATTGTTACGCGCGTCTAAAAAAAAAATGGCAGTTTTCAGAATTTATTTCATGATTTTGAGTCAAATATACGAACTGCGTCAAAAAGTCTGACTTCAATTTTCATTTACTTCAGCTTGAGTCAAATATACTTATTGCGTCTAATATACCATTTGCGTCATAAAGACCGACTTGCGTCACGTCACGTATCTGAAGTGACGAATTCAGTTGGTAAAAATGGTTTTCTGCGTCAAATTGTCCGACTTGCGTCATTGAAAATCTCTATGCAGAATAACATAGGCCTAGGCTAGCCTTAAGAATAGTGACTTACGATGTGACTAAATTCGATAGCGACTAGATTTAATTATGTAATAAGCTTAGCCTACATCAGGCCTATAACGTCATGTATGCCGCCATGAATTCCTACCTGCAGATCCACTGACCGGGTATGAATTCGCAGATTAAGCCATTATTGTACATGCCTGTGTCCGCTGCCCGCAAAAATCGAAATGACCGCAGCGGGCCCCATCCCAGATCTCGAATGTCGATTTGAACTTCATTCGAGTAATAGGTCCTGAGCAAGAGGCCGAAGACTTCAATTACCCATATTAGTCTATAGTGTCCATTTTTTAAGTCCCTCTTCGCCCAGCTTTCAAGTAGGCTTTTCGACGGTTTTGATCAGAATCATGGATCAGAACTACAAATTTACTATTGACATATGGTGAGCGTAAAACATGCGCATATATTCTTCAAAATACTATGTCCAATAATCTTTGACATCGTTAAACATTTACTTCTGGGAGATTTAAGTCTTGACTATTTTCTGTGATACAATTGTCTCTCGTCGAAACTGTCAGCTCTTGCTCAACTTCATCCACATTTGATAATGGAAGCACTCTTGCCATTCGCAAGCCGCCATCCGACCGACTACAATATCGCCATGTCTTCCATGAGAAAAATGATTGATAGATGGCGGTCGGTAGCTCTATTGAAGACGCAATCAACACAAATGCAGAAAAGAGTCTATGTTCTCTCGGCGATTCTTTCTGTTTGAGATCGTACAGGGTCATTGCAATGCATGCTAGTGAGACTACTGAAGAAGCAATAGACGATATAAATAAAAGAAAAATAAGAGCAGCTTTAGGGACCGTTGATGAACAGCAAAAAATAAACAAGCCAATCAATCCAGTTACCAATATGATGGGTCCAAGATAGAAGCCTGAATCAGATCGTGGACTATTTCTTTTCGTCATTGCAGCTAAAAGTGCGGCGATGAGGATGATACCTCCAACAACAACTTGTAAAGATGCTAGAAGTAAATGTCGGCGCCATGCCACAGCCACGAACGTTTTCCGGTGAGCCATAATGATCGACTGCATGCAGCAGTACCATGCTTCACTACAGTAATCGAAACATCGTTGGAATATGCAATTTGCATATCGCAATGAAATAGTTAAGTCCTTTACTCTCGTTCATGTTCACGGTTCAATAGCTGTCTCAGTGAGAATGAATACGAAGTGCTCTAGCGTTTCCTCAGACGAATACCTGGTTGAAATAAATTCGTCATGGACATAGCTGCACATCTAAATAAGCTCAATCTAAGTTTGTAGGGAAGGAATCAAACAGTTGCCTCATTGTATGGCGGCTTCATAGATCCATCATATAAAATCATTAAAAGACAAGATAAAGAAGATTTTTGAATTTGTGTTTTAGCAGTAATATGCGTGATAGAAGCAAGCCAAGAAATTACAAAGAAATGCTAAAAAGTTTGATAGCAAACACCACAGAATTACATTCATCTGTGCGCGCTTCGGTTTCCTAGAAAGGAAGAATTGTATGTAGCCTTAATATCGAAATGGCACATCACAGAATTAGACAACTTGCTCCATCTCGAATGGATAATTCGTGTATCGCTTGTTCTTGGAAATGGCAAACAATAAGCTGTCAGCAGAGGACACCAGAGCCAGTGAGAGATGCGTGCGTGCAGCAGTGATATCACTTCACACACACCAAAACACACATCGATGCCTGGCTTCGATTCAATGTATGCACTATACAGTGAGCAATGCCGAGGAGAGGATGTGAGCCATCAAGTAAACTAATTTTCGTACGCCTGATACTTTTTTAATAATGATCGGAAGGGCATGGAGAAAACTTGTTCGCAATGATCTGAATTCTTTGAATCTGAAGGAATTTTGGCAATCGAAGCACTTTGCTGGAACTCACATTAATCCGCAAACGACGCACGACTTTTTTTACCTATCTCTGTAAGGTATAAGGAATTCCTTTTTGCCCACTTAATAGGTTCCGCGATGTGCCGTCGTATTCGTATTAATCACACGTCTAGCAAACCGAAGCAGATAAACAAAATATTTAATTCTGTGGCAAACACACAATTAGCAATGCAAAAAATCCCAATTATTTCATCGATTTTGACTAGAATGAACGTTGTCGTTTTTGTCGCTGCTGATGCGTCGTTCTCATACTTGCACAATGATGATTTTGTTTCAATAGCCGGCTTTGATCGAGAAGGAAGAATAGGTGGTGAATACGGTATGAAGACCAGAAGAGTGCATTTAGTGAACATTCGATGGAGGCCCACAGTGATGAAATGATGACCATTGACAATTTCGACTACAAAATTATTGATCAACAACTAACAGCGATTACTACTAGGGTGGCTGAATATATTGCGATGAACATGCCAAAAATAAACAGACGTCATGAGATGACCAGATGAGGTGCTTTCACTGACTGATTTATGTATAAAAACCCACTTGTACAGCAACAATTTAACCCTTGAGACTGCCTGTGTATATAGACGAAACGCGTCGGGTGACTCGCTTTTTATTTATTGAAATACAAGTCGTAAAAATTGGGAGAGAACCTGCTTTTTCTTGATCATCATGACTGACCTCCCGTATCGACAACTCTAACAGTTAGTATCTATTGTATGATAGTTGATGGCAGCTGACGGAAGGTTATCTAATTTCATAGTGAATCTCACTTCCGTTTGTGTCGTCTCCCCGAGAAAAGATAAGCTGCTAAAAATATGTACAGTCTATTTGCTAAAAGATATGACATAAAATCATCATATAGCCTCATTAAAATCATCAAGAATTATGATTTGCCGATAAAATTAGGAAGCCAGCCTGCCTCTAGTCTCAAACAATGTCTCAGTCGCAAGGAAAAGAGCAAACATGACAATTGCGAAGTCTGTGATCGTTTGGGGTGTAGTTTTGCTTGCTCTGATAAACATCTAGTATATCGGTTTACTTGCAAGTTGTGTCATGGCAGCTACATAGGTCAGACGTCAAGACCTTAAATTTCCGATATAATGAACACAAGCGCAGCCTATCAAATAAACAGCATGGATAACGCATTGGCAGAGCACGCAAGACAATACCATCATGGACATCTGGCGATCACAGACTTCCAGCTAGAGATTATTGACAGGTGCAGATCAACGATAGAGACGAGACTGTCAGAAGCCAATCATATTGAAGATCAAAGACCAGCACTCAACCGAAGACATGAAATAACCAGACGTTGAAAGTGCCCTCACTCCTGCCAAACCTTGACAATACGAGCCGGCACGCGAAAGCTCGGAATTGTACATATCTTTTAGCAAATAGACTGTACATATTTTTAGCAGCAGTGTTGGATGACTCCTGTTATTAAACAGATGATTAATAATCGGCAGAAGGCTTACCGCGAAAGGGATTATTCGAAAAACATCCATTTTGAGCAAAAAATAAAATATGAAATCGACAGAGCAAAGCGGCATTAGCCAACTGGTGTGAACAAAGAAAATGATTATGGTTTTAAGGCTCACGTCATTATTGTGATGACTAACATTGTGAAAAGGAAATATCGCAGGTGGCCAGTTCATGTATTTTTTACTTTAGTTGACAGTGCCATGTGGCATATTAAGTGCAAAAACAGTCTCGACTCCACTGCGGCTCAAACCAGACCGTGATCCTCTACAATTTTAAGAAAGGGTTAGAAAACGGCCTGAACAGTCGTTTCGCAGAGAAAAGAGTCAAATCTGTCCAAGATAAAACAATCGGTGTGTGATGCCATGATTCACATCGCAGTTGACGCAGAAATCAAACTGTAGTCGTTCCATTATCCTCTCATCAACCCGTAAGGACGCTGAAATTTTATCCTATTACAGAAGCAAAGATGGGAAGTCAAAAACATCGTGTCCTAAATGCTGATGGATGTTCTATTTGTGCTCAGCATCAAACATTGTTGTGCAACGCTTGCATTCACGTTTGAGTTCCTTGTTTGAATAAATGAATTGTACATTGGAAAGATACAATTTCTGAAATGTTTTGACATTAACATTGGGCAGGCTACATAAATTAAATGAATATATCATATTGAATAAATTCAATCAATTTAAAAATCGATACAATCGAAATCAAATTTTCATTAACGGATTTTTTTAAAAAAATTTTGAATGAATTGAATTTTTATAAATAATTGAAAAAATACTTCGTTTAAGCAAAATAGATATTCAATTTAGCTATTCATAGAAGAGCTGAACATGCAGATAAGATAAACAGTATCTGAGCTAATGAGATGTGTGAATTATGGGTGCTTGTGGAGTGTATAGGGCACTTCGAAACGGTGTTTGCCTAGTAAAAAAAGTGAGCGGTGACGAACTGTTAAATATTGTAGACCAGGAATACACTAATTTTCATCAGTACAGTAAGAAAGTCATATTTTTCTATGCTCACTTTTTCACAAATCCACGATGCTAATTTCGGACTATTTTCCTTGCAAAAATTCAAAGTGCTATTTCAGAAATACTGTAATAACAATTATAATAATATATTCGTAACATATTCATTC
This sequence comes from Prostheceraeus crozeri, assembly GCA_907163375.1. Taxonomy (NCBI): domain Eukaryota; kingdom Metazoa; phylum Platyhelminthes; order Polycladida; family Euryleptidae; genus Prostheceraeus; species Prostheceraeus crozeri. Next base: position 16,258 of record CAJQUW010002736.1, on the reverse strand, counting down.
AATAACCCTGAAAATTTTGCATATGATTTTAAGGTGTATTCTCATTTTTGAACACCTTTCATTTGCTTTAAAGATTTTTGAAAAGCAGCTAGAAAAGTACCTACATGTAGGTCACTTCTTGGGTAAATTGTCATTAATTGGCATTATCAAATTAATTTTTTGCCAATAAGGTGCTGATATTGATATAATACATCATTCTTGCTGATAACATACAGGCGGAAGACGTAAATGGGAGATCTAAACTGCACTCTGAATGTGTCATGGATGATCTTCAGTCATTGAAATATCTTTTGTAATAGTCCGGGAGCTAGCGTGAAGTTGTGCAGGGAACGAGGTAGTACACAAAACTTTCACATAGCATAGTCCACCTCTAACCTACTGCAAAACTTCGCGTCTGCCGGATCAGATCATTTGCTTTTCAGAAATAGAGAGGATAACACAATCCTATGTATTTCCAATGGTAAAATTGTGACATTTAAGGTGCTGACTCCATTTTTTCGAGTTTTTGCTCATAAAAGTTACACAAATTGGTATTTTGCTGAACTGGTTATTATAGAAATCATCTACAGATCATGATCTTTCAAATGAGTTATCATTCAGTGACAGAGGATGAAGTAAAGTGTACAAACAGACACTTTTCGTTAAAGTATATCAACAATTTTCCTGAAATTTCTATGTTAAAATTTGCAGTTACATCAACGAAAAGTGTCTGTTTGCACACTTTACTTCATCCTCTGTCACTGAATGATAACTCATTTGAAAGATCATGATCTGTAGATGATTTCTGTAATAACCAGTTCAACAAAATACCAATTTGTGTAACTTTTATGAGCAAAAATTCGAAAAAATGGAGTCAACACCTTAAATGTCACAATTTTACCACTGGAAATACATAGTATTGTGTTATCCTCTCTATTTCTGAAAAGCAAATGATCTGATCCGGCAGACGCGAAGCTTTGCAGTAGGTTAGAGGTGTACTATGCTATGTGAAAGTTTTATGTACTCTCGTTCCCTGCACAACTTCACGCTAGCTCCCGGACTATAAGCATTGGCGTGCTTTGAAGTTTGTGATTATATGAAATAGAGTCGATTACTTTGCATCAAAAAGTGATATTAATATATTGGAGCAATGGGGGTCCAGGAGACCCTGCTTGGCAGGTGGAGAAAACTTTTTTCTAGGGCAGGACAACCGTTAACCTCAAAAAGCTGCTTTGGTGTAGACTATAGACGGAATGACTGACAAACACAATGAAACAGACATGGCATTACGACAAAGATGTAAGATTTCTATTATGCCTACCATGAATTATTTTGGAGGAAAATCTTTTAACTTTTCACATTTTTATAAATCATGATTGATGTTGGACATGGGCATGAGAGCAATATACCCCTACCTCCTCCTCCTGCTATTTCATGTTTTTGGATGAATCTCGAGACCCAATTTAATCCATCCCAAATTTCAGGAAGAATCGCATGCATGGAACTTAGGATATCAAACATAGGTCTCTATCTCTCAGATTTTATATTCAGATGACAGTCGAATTGAAGGTGACACTTTTTTCTAACTACCATGGAGCCGATTCTCCACCATGGAATGGAGCGTTTTCCAATGGTCAATTCCCGAGAACAATTCTCACGTTCTAGCTATAGCAGATCATCTGTATGTTACACAGATGGGCAATAGTATACAATACCCTCGAAATATCTCCATATTTCTACTGGTTTAAATGTATTCTGAAAATTGCATTTCTTATTTCATTGCACTAAGAGGGCAGAACTCACAATGTAGAGCCCGACTGGGAGATGTGGTCAGGTTAAGGACCACACTGTCCCAGCGTTGGTGGCCGGCTTCCAGCTCTGCTTCTAAGTGATAAGGGCGAAATCAGTCATTTTCAGTGTACAACAACTGAGAAAACGATAATTTCAAATGTATAAACTTTATTTCTTTCTTATAAAATCGCGGATTTCACATGGAAAATCACTGAATGCGCTAGAAGGATTTACTAAGGACATTCGGATCTCAGCAGAGAAGTTTATTTGAGAAATTCACGGTCAGAACTAAATCGTTTTGTAGTTACGCAATTTTGAATTGCTTGAAGGCATTAATGTTATAATGATGACATAATTTGCAAAATTTTCACTGTTAGTTAAGTGACAGATTACTTTCCTTATCAGAGCCCTGAAAATAAAGACGGCAACAGATAAATTATTCGCTGACAATATTTGATCACATGCAACTCACGGCAATAACCACATTTCTTTCTACAATTCAGCACGAACCAACTATCATTGTCATTGCATGAGGAATATGATAGACAGGCGCTCGAGACATCTGTACAAGATCCTGGAAAGAACACAGGAAATCAGTTAAAGAATACATCTAATCAGAATTTATTAGTCAATTTCGTTTATCAATTGTTATTCTAATTATACTGATGACATGTGAGATTATTTGCTTCTTCGCTCAAGGATAAAGCCGTATAGCCTACAATGTGAACATCTACCAATTAATAGTTCGAGAGCCAGCAGATTCATAGATTCGCGTAAAAGAGGGAGGGTACATAGCCTCATCCCGCGCCATGTCGACATGTGTTGACAATCGATGTTGGTCGTTCACGGACACAATAGGCTTGGAGAAGTCGAATAGGGACGATAGAAACTGACATCTCAGGTGAATGACCAATGATAGCAATTGCCTATTCGATTACTACAAGCGATTAACATTGTTTTGCTGAGTTTCAAAAAAAGACTTCAAATATTCAAATTTTTCATGTGATGAAAACGAAGGCAAGTTTAATGACGATTCATTGCATAGTAACTGCCATGGTATTCGTACATGATTGTATCGTGAATAGGAAGTTCAAGATAAGATGTTCAGCATAAAATAATATGCTTCAATTCATTCAGTGGATCACAGGATTTTTTTAGAATATCTGTGTCCGCTCGTTAGGCAATATATAGAGTTGATCATAAAAAACGGACCAACTAAACAACGCTGAAGTTCAATCGATTCTCATGCTTTATAATCGTGTCGCACAACAGCGTGTCACACATCATTCGTGAGCTTGCATCCGCTGTTGTATTTGCTGAGCAGTGCTGAAAATGTGAAAATTGCACAATTTACAAATTGCTATTTTTCCATAAGAAAACATGTGAGCATGATAATGCTCACGGCACGGGGAGAACGAGTATTTTCTGAGTTTTCTTTTGGTATACTGGTCATCAAAATCAGTGAACTACGAAAAGAATTAGTGATATCGTGAAGGTCTCACGAAATCATAAGTCTTTTGACTGAAAATGTTGTATTCTCACCTTTTCATCAAAAATGTTCATGTTTGGTATCTTCAGAATCCTTGTGATGTAAGGAATGCGAATATGTAAGTATTATTCAAATATATTAATTATTCAATAGCTCTTTTTCAAACTTCTTCAATATCTTTTCTCATTACCGCTAAAGTACACAAACAACATATAAGTGAATGAAGGTTCAAAACAAAGCAATTAGCGAAGGCATGTCTTTGTTCTCTGACCACGACTGCAGATTGTTTACCTTGATTAATTGCTTGTGTACTTTAGCGGTAGCGAGGAAAAATATTGAAGAAGTTTGAAAAAGGGCTATTGAACTTATTTGAATAGCGCAAGGATTCTGAAGATACCAAACATGAACATTTTTGATGAAAAGGTGAGAACATAACATTTTCAGTTAAAAGACGTATGATTTCGTGATACCTTCACGATATCACTAATTTTTTCATAGTTCACTGATTTTGATGACCAGTATATCAAAAGAAAGCTCAGAAAATCCTCATTCTCCCCGTGCCTGATTCATTATCATGCTCACATGTTTTCTTATAGAAAAATAGCAATTTGTAAATTGTGCGATTTTCACATTTTGATCTCAGCAAATACAACAGCGGATGCAAGTCCATCATAGCTCATTTTATAGCAGTGAATGCAAGCTCTCGAATGATGTGTGGCACGTTGTTGTGAGACACGATTAGAAAGCATGAGAATCGATTGAACTTCAGCGTTGTTTAGTCGGTACGTTTTTATAATCAGCTCTAATTGCAGATATCTGTTGAGAAAATAATGAACATTGTATACATGTACATCAAGAAACACCAAAAGTCATTTGAACCTAAAGCAAAGTGACGAACATATCCTTGCATGATATGGTAGGTAAATGCAATGCACATTGCGTTCCAATTATTGCTATTCATCCTAGTTTGAGAAGTTTTTCATCCTACTTTTGCAGGACTGACACCAGAAATCGCTATTAATTTCCAAAATAAATTCAACAGATGTTAAACTATGTGTTTGCCATTGGTAGGATAACTATTCTTTAGCTCGTATAGCAGAGAAGCTGCAATTGATATCTACACACGCAAATGATGTAAAATATCTACTAGAATTTTTGTCTTTCATCATGAGACGACTGAATTCTTGAAACATGAAGCAGCAACTTCGGTCCAACCGTCCAGACCGTTTTCACAAGAGAGAATGCGATTCCGAAATAATCGATGATGTAGTTGAGGTAGTCATGAGCGGTTCAGGGAATTATATGATTAGGGGGAAAATCAACTTTAACCGAGATGGCAGGCTTCTTCGCCTTCTTTTCTTCGCCCACTGAAACTTATTGAGTATATAGTTCCGAAATATAGCAAAAGTTAGCTTTCATCAACATTCACATATCGAATTTTCATCTATTTTTTGATATTTTCATTAAGTTCCATGTTATTCCAAGGTGATAAATACTAGAAAGAGAAGGCAAATGTCCAAAAAATATTCATTTTTCATCAACACAAGAAAGTAATCATCTTTTTTCGATGCACCCCCCGTCATTTTCCACACACTTCGTCCACCTGTTGGGCAGCTCCTGAAATGGCTCACGGAAGAACTCCGGACTTTTGGAATTGAAAAATTCCATAACAGCGGTTTCGATATTGGCGCTATTCTCAAAACGTTGGCCTCTGAGGTGATTTTGTAAATGTCGAAACAAGCAAAGTCACTTGAAGCTACAGGGAGGATGAGGGAGCACTTCGTAACCATTATCTCTGATTGCAGCATCAGTGACCGTTACGGTATGAATAGAAGCGTAGTCGTGGAGCAAGCAGAGGTTCTGGTTTCGAGGCTTGTGAACACTTTGCCGTGCAGCTCGAAGTTATTCGCAGTAGTACTCTCCATTCAGACAACGTTGTTTGTCAGCAAAGTCCATGTGGACAACTCCGTCGCCGTTCCAAAAGATAGTGCGCATCAAACGTCTGCGATGACTTATTCCGCAACGCAACTTGCGACTTGCCGATTCACCAGATAAGAGAATTTTATATAATATAATCACTTCCACCGCTCTGCAGGTTGTGTATTTCACTAGATCTTTGCAAAATTAATCCAAATTACTAGAACTCTTCGGCCAATAATTCAAACATAGGCCCCATTGCTTTCAGTGTGTACAAATAATCAAGTTTTTCAATTTGTTGAAAAATTCAACATTTGAATGCTGTAGATGCAACAGGCTACAGCCAAATTATGCTCACTACAAAACTCAACGCCTTTGAAAAAAAATGCACCTTTACTTTTACATTCAATTTCATGATTTCCCAAATATGGTGACAATGCTCCGAGAGATGTAGGATGAAGATAAAAACCTGAAATATATATAAAAAATGACCAGTCTCTCACATACCGCTTACTTTTTACGCAGGCCGCGCTGGAGAAAAATAGTTCAAATGGCTGATTGTCTTGTTCATGACAAATTGGACTTTTTCATTCACATATATTTGAAACATATATCTGTCGCCTCAACACGCCATACTTGTATTATCGAAACTGCTTGCAGTTTCAGTTGACGAATTTTTTTTTACTTATCCACGAAATTGCAGGAAAAGTCAAATAAAGCTTGAAATATGAAATGAAAAGTTGAATCCGTGAATTCGAATAAAGCGTTCGAGTCAGTTATTTGTGTTGCAGTGTGCTCTAGAGCTTGAATCACTCTTTTAGAGAAACAATGAATTCATCCAGGTCATCGGTACTTTACGAAAACCTTTTGGAGAAACCCGCCGAGAATATGACGCACAGTCACTTTATCTTTAACAAAATTAATTGCTTTTAAAATATCAATTTCCTACAATTCACACATTGTGGATCGTTTTGGTCGAAAGTCATGCCGTAAACTGTTAAGGAGTTAAACTTATCTTTCATATTTTTGTAAACGCTAGAGCCTCTCAAACAAACGTTTTGGGATTGGAAGAGAGATGGGCGCAATTTCTCCCAATTTCAGCGGTTTTGTTTTAGTAACGACGGGTGCTCGTCACGAAGGCAAGACAAATCACAAAGGTGTTACACATAATTGACCATGCATCGGAATAGTTTATCGTTTGCAAAAAGACAATTCATAATGTCCAACTGACGGGAAAGAAAATTTATTGGTCTCGAAGTGATAATAAAATTTATTCAAGTAAAACTGTGACGGGCCTTCGGCATCCTTCGCCTTCTGAGGTCGATAGTATAGCGGTGTCAGCAGCCGCTGTGAGAAGGTTTACATATTTTCTTTCTCGGGAGTTGGACATTATGAATTGTCTTTTTGCAAACGATAAAGGTGTTAGGTTGGAATTTGTCTTGAGATGACACCTCATCCGAGTCACACTACCTTCTCAACTCTATTTTTGCTGTTTCAATTGAACTAGCTTCACAAGCAAATTAGTTCAGGTGAAAAGAATGAATTTTCCCACCTCTTCAATGGAATTTGAAAAATTCATTCTGCTCTCTTGATAATTTGAGAAATGGCGCTTGCACCACTTCTCCCCTCGGGGACAAATGACAAGCAATTGATTGTTGCGAAATGGGTTAATAAATTAAAGAACCAATTGGTTTGCTATATTGGCTGTTGTAGAAATAGAAAGTCTGCATAATATCTTTCAAATCCACGAATACAATATAATGTTGAAGACAAACTAGCTCGAAATTTTATCTTACCACAAAAACCACAGTGCTGGGGGCAATGGTACAATGTAAATGAGCGTAACGCGATGCACTGATTGTAGGAATATCGTGAACAGGCAGAATATCTGTTTACGCAGGTAGTACTGGAAACAGATACACTTGAAGCAGCTGAAAGGGAAGATTGTAGATTATGAATGGTAGATCAGACTGTTAGATGACTGACATTTCAGAAATCGAAATCTTTTTGCAACAGTTTTAAAACAATTATGGCAAATGCATAAAGGCTATTAAGGCAACACCGATTACGACTCAGGGTTCTATAAAATTGACAGGATTCTGACTCCGGATAGGACTCCTAAGTTTGATAGGGCTCTTGATTTTGATGAAGATTTTATGAAGTTTAACCCTACTTCATAATGCGGCGAAGTTTAAAGTTGTATCTCCTTTGAATAGCATTGACCATTTCAACTACGGATTCACTATCCAACAACTGACTGTAAAGAATTCCATCACTAGACAGTACCTGGGTGAGTCAAAAGTAGCCAAGCTGTGAGGCTGTGCATGCTACATGTACAGGACCGAGTTTGGTCGGGTGTGAGCGTCCAGGATCTAGCGGTCGACACGGGATTGTCCTGACCAAGTTCCTGTTGATGACCTCATTTAATTAGTCAAATAACATACATGCATATTTTTTAGAATTTCATTTCTCGTTTTAGCTCTTACACACCTGGTAGATTTTAGATTTCGTAATCCCGCTGTGTTAGCTAGATCTGATATTTAGATTGGAAACAGACCTGTGCTCTAATCATCTGAATGAACAGACTGTTAAATAAAATCTTTTCAATAAATGAAGTGATAAATATAATTTTGAACAGAATGACTTACTCGCCAATTCATTCCACATGAGGAGAGGAGAACCGTTGTTTGTCCTTCTAGTAAGTATTTTAATTTCTGGAATTTTTAGGATGTAATAATTTTCTCTTAAATCATATTTTGCACTTTCTAAAAAATTAGCTGATCGTTAGCTTGTTTTTTTAATTTTGCTATATTGACGCACTTTGCTACTTTGAATACCATCCATCTGTTTCTCAGAATTCTACAGCTGTGCTTATATCATGGCTGAGAAAAATAACCACGAACTGGTTGAGTCAAATGACAATTGACTGACTATTGAAGAACACGCATTTATTGGAAAAACAACTTTCCACAAAACGGATAACAAGAGTAAGATCAGGCAGCATAACTCCTCTTGCAGCAAGGAAAACAATCGAGTCGTAGAAGCGATTTTCGGCGGCAGTCCGCCATAATCCACAAGACGGGATTCGCAGGAACTTGACATCTCTCAAATTTCAATTCTGATAATATTACACAAAGCTCATGAGAAAGCACATCGTCCGCAATCCACTAATTGAATTGAGATGACTATCAGCGTCGCGTGGAGTTCTTCAATTCTCAGTAACTGTGTGATATGGATGCCATGTTCCCAGCAAGGATCATTTGGAGTAATGAAGCAACTTTCAAGTTGAATGGATAAGTCAACCGCAACAATGCTGTCTACTAGGTATCCCAACATTCTCATCAAATTGCACTGATGTAGAATTGAGGCGAATTATCGTTGTAAACTATACTGTCGTATTTCAAATTTGGTGTGCCTGCACCTGGTTGCCTTCGCTCGTCGGTCGGTCCTTTTCCGTCTCAGTGGCTGATGAGTTCCGTGAACCGGTCCGGCATCAGTTGAAAGCATGAAGAAGAAGATTTGCCTCAAGCCGCTCCGGATATATTTGAGCTTCTGGTTGAATCATCTATGTATGGCGAACCTGACCGAGACCTTCAACACACGGTTCAACAACTTGCGGGCGGGATTGCTCTTCTGGCCGAGAGACGAGCGCCCTACGCCTTTAACACTGGCTGAGCCAGACAGTATTGAAACGCGCCCTTACCGAAGCCCTCGCGAATCCAGTCCGTCCTTTACTCCAGGGGGATAAGAACGAAGCCCAGCACTTGCTCAAGATTCTTGAGGCACACGATGTAGACGACACGGTACTCCTTGCGCCCGCGCGTGCACAGCAATTGCTTCTTGCCAGGGCACACGAGTGGAAGCACACCGCGTAAGTACTGCAATACCAAGAAGATGTTCGGTAAGGCCTCACGGTCATCCCATCACCTCCGCCGACCGCTCGGCTGCAACCCGAGACGCCAGCTGGGCATCAGGTGGACATCGACACGGAGGACGATGCCGAAGAGGACCATCAAATTCTGTCGTAGCTTCCAAAACTGCGTCCTATCCGCTCGCCCTCTCAGTCCAGCTCGCTGTCCCTGGATTTTTGGCCCGAGCTCGTCACGCCCCCTCAACCGGTGCCTCACCGACGAAACAGCGCAACACAGCTGCCGTCCCCGCCTATTCCATCAGCATTGCGACAAGAACTGGACCAGGCCCTACAAGAAATTCTCCTCGCTTCACCCGCTTGCCCATGGCTCTCTCTTCATTGCCCGAGGTTCTGCAAACCATCGGCTTGTTCGCCATTTTGAGTACCTGGGTCTCCTTCTCAATTTCAAGACCAAGCAGTTCCGACCGTCGGATCAACATCTGGCTGGCCTACGTCGGGTTGCTCAAGCGGTCAGGGCTCCACTTTCCTTCATGCTTCGCCAACGTCTCGTGGGTTACTCTTCTATGGCTTCTCCGACAACCGACACGGTTTCGTGGATGCCATCCCTCGTAGATTGGATGATACCACCCGGCGTCGACTTGGGTGACTGAGTCCCTACAACACCAGGTTCACAATGAGTTCCCCTTCCTACATTAATGTCAAGTTGTAGAGAAGGACGTCAACGCTATGTTGGTGTCACAATCTTCAGTTTGAATCTGCGCTTTAGATAGGATCGATATGATCTGATAGGATCGTCATTTTTTGAAGGAACTGTGACTGGTGATAATTACGTGACATATCTCAGCAACGATTTTCTGCCAAGTTTGACGCATTGGTCACACATTGGAGAGCAGGCAAAGTTAAAATGGGCCTCAAAAGCCAAGAAGTCATCCAAGCATTTCTGGCAAATAGTTAACAGCGTGTGCAATAAGAAAGGGGATGACGCCGTAAATCGACTTCTTGCCAGCTACTCGTCTGTGAATGAAGCTGTAAATGATATGAACAGGGTATTTGCGTCTGCCTTTACACAGAACAGTGCTGTCCAAAAATTCCCAATCCTTGATGCAGACACGCGCCCAATTATTTGCGTCGAAGAAGTTGAGAAAGAATTGATAAAACTGAAAGCTGGTAAAGCCTTTGGTAATGATCAAGTGCCTGCTATACTCTACAAAGCTGCAGCAAGGGTTTTGGCTCCTCCTCTAACTCACTTATTTAATATTATCATTCAAGTTGATACTTTTCCACGCATTTAGAAATACGCTCACGTAGTGCCGGTACCGAAAATTTCGAAACCAACTATTCACGACCTAAGACCTATCAGTCTCTTACCTGTTCCCAGCAAGATATTGGAAAGGTTGATAACAACTCAACTCAATGACTATTTCACAATTGCTGCTGGCTCCAATCAGCACGGAGGAATTCGTGGTTCATCAACGAGAACGGCCTCAATCGTAATCCATGAACAAGTAACGAAAATGCTAGATGACATTGATGTGACAGGAGTTCAAATAATGGCGTACGATTTGAAGAAAGCGTTCGACAGTCTTGGTCATGCAGTTATTCTAAAACGTCTTATAGATTGTCATTTTCCTCCATATTTTGTAAATTTGATGTCGTCCTATCTTTTTGATCGCACGCAAAGTGTTCGTGTCGACACATCTTTTAGCGAAGTTGTTCACGTTACGTCTGGAATAAGTCAAGGATCAGTTATTGGTCCTTTGTTGTTCAACGCTGTGTGTGGTGGCCTCAAACCACTAAATTCAAAGTACTTAATCATCAAATATATTGATGATATCACAATTTGTGTCCCACTGTATAAAGACTGTATTAATGACCATGTGTTGAATGAGCATTATAATATAATGAAATGGGCTGACGATGTAAACCTTTCTATCAATCATATAAAATCTAAATGCATTTTTGTGAAGTTGTCAAATTGTGACCCAATACCCTTACCGGGAATTGAATTTGTCGATATCCATACTATTTTGGGTGTAACGTGGTCGACTAATTTAACATGGAAAACTCATTTTGATAACATTTCGAGAATTTTTGTTCAAAGAACTTATTGTCTGCGAGTATTAAGAACTTTTCTCCCAAAGGAAGAGCTATTTATTGTTTATAAGTCTTCTACGGCCATTGCTTGAGTACTGTGCACCACTCTTCGTTTGCCTACCTGCCACTTTGTCTAATGAAATCGAAAAACTCCAACGACGAGCTCATCGAATGATATGTGGGAAAGACTGTTGTGAGAAGTCTCTCGAGCCTTTAGATGTAAGACGAAGGAACATCTCTTTGTCCTTGTTTCGGAAAACAGAAGACCCTTTTCATTGTCTCAATCAATTCTTACCAGTTCATAGTAACCGTTCTGAACGTTTCATAATGCCGTCATTCAGAACAACCCGACGAAAGGCATCTTTTTTTGTGTTTATGACTTTGCTGATAAATGACCTTCATAACATTTTTTGATATCTTGTATTGGTTTTGTTAATTAAATGACCGCCCCACTTAAGTTGCAAATTACTTGATTTTCATTTGATTCAATATACGATTATGAATGAATGAATGTAGTTCCAACAAGACATTGCACTGCTTTATATAGCATCACTACTTGTAATTGGAGTCATGGGTCACTTTTCAAACTGATGAATTGGCCACCATGGCCTTATCGAGAATCCTCCTAGTTCCTCTGATTTCACATCACCCAATTTTTTCTATTGGCGCAAAGAGTATACTCTCGGTCTTGCTTAGCAATGAACAGATGGCAACAAAGTTGAAAGAAATCGAGGACACAGAAGCTTCATTACCTCCAATTCGTTGGACCACATCTTCGGCATCGGACGTTGGAAAAGGGTCTAATTATGGATTTACAAATGATGCCCTAACATAGAAGATACTCAATTCCCTGTTCCATATAGAGTCGTCATGATGAGAAAATTTCGTATTTTAGAGTGAGACGGCTGGAAAATTTCTTGAAGATTCACAATGGACAGAATTTCACCTTCGACGAAACATCTTTCGATATCCTTGCAATCTTGCGTGAATGATTGGTGTTCATTGAGGTTGATGACAAATACGAGTAGAAGTACTTAGGAATGTGGATATCAAAAAATAATAAATGCCATTTGGAACAATTGACAACAAAAGGTAAACAAGCTGCATACTTAACAGCTAAACAGCTTACAGAATTGGCCAAGCTAGTGGAGATATTTTAAAAAATACATCTGAAATGCTGACGCTGTCGAAAATGAAATACTGTGCAGAATTTTGTTTCTTTAATAATTTAAAAAGTTTAGATTAACTGCAATTTCAATTTTGTAAAGATATCATCATTTAAAGCGGAATATTCCAAATTATTGTCTCATAGGTGAATTTGGAATAATTCCAATGAATCCAATGAGTTTTCTTTTTTATAAATCGGCAATATGTTATTGGATAAGAGTTATTACAAGCGATGAAAGAAGCATGATAAAGAAAGCATACAATGCGATTTATTAAAATATTATGTCAAACGGACACGATAGTAGATACACGTGGTGCTGGAGAATAAAGTAATTGCTTATAAAACTTAGCTTATCTCAATTATGGGGATACACAGTTCATTGTTGATAAATAATCATATTTAAAGATTACAAAAGGTCGATTAGCCGGTTATCATAGATGGATATCCTCAGCAAAAAACAATCATTCTGGGTTAAATTATTTGGAGTTATGTCTGTTTGAGGAGACTATTGAGTCATATCTAAATGTTGATGTCGATTATAACTATATCAACATCATATTGAAGTTTAGAGCATTAAACCATAACTTAGAAGTTTCCACCGGCATTTATGGAAATCGATTGAGGTATGAAGAACGTCGATGTGAGCTATGCAGTGATTCACGGGTAGAAAATTTGCATCATTTCATGATTGAATGCTCAAGATATCAGAAATTACGACAGGAGCTAGCACCGATATTAATTATGCCACTGCGAAAGTACAACTGAGTTTTACAAGTTGATGAACACGCATATTCCAAATAATCATAAAAGTATTGCTAAATTCTTTTAAAAAGTTAAAGAGTTGCGACAGTCTACTATGTTACTTTGTTGGGTAAATTTGATGAGTTCGCCTCGACTGTACCCTCTATTCTACCTGATTTACAGGGTGTCTACTACATCAGGAATTTTCAAATCCAGGAGATATCCAGGATGTCCAGGAGATATTATTGCAAAAATCAAGGAGCCTATCGAAATTTTTATGATGGTCATAAAATGACCATCTCGTGTTATCGCCATTTTAACATTGCCGTTTTGTGTCTAATAGAACCCCCAATTCCAAAGCATTAATAATAACCGTAAAATCGTTTTGTCTCATTAAGGTTTAAAAATAACTGATGCTATATGTTTCAACACTACATTGCTATATTTTTCAAACGCTCAGTTATAAAACGAATTACGCTTTTATCTGGTTTTCAAGTGGTCACAAACTAGTCTTCTAGTTTTTGAGCACAGTAGCTCGATCGTCAAGTTCACACTGTTTCTCTCTAGTGATCGAATTTTGAGTTTCAATATTGTTCAATTCACAATCCAGTTCAGCAACACGTTTGCCTTTAACTTGCTGATCTTCATTCCTTTTTAGTTCGAGTGCCATTACACGTCGCCAGCATAAATACTTAACCGATTCAATCAAAGAAGCAGTTAGAGAAACATGCAGAACCCCTCCATAATACTGAATGGCGTTATGGACCACACGCTTCGCCAAGATAGAACTCTCATGAAGATTTTCTATTAGCATATCCTTGCTTATGTTGAAACCACCTTCTACTGCCGCTTGACCATGGAATCAGACCAAAACCTTCCTCACTACTGCCCACAGGTGCTAAGAGCTTTCTTTGTTTTGTAGAAGACTGCAGTAGAGGTCGTCCAATCGAAGTTTGTTGATGTCAGATTTTTTTAAGAAAACATTAAGCAGTTAAATTTTCGTATTGATGCATGCAGTACCAGTGAAATTTACTTGTAGTTCCTTTTTCGTTTGATCTGATTGAATGAAGTCGGAATATTCCTGTTTTGCAGCCAGAGATACAGAAATGCAGTTGGAATCGATCATTCTGTTCAATAAAATGTCAAAACGCATTTCGCAATGTGTTGAAGACTTGGCTAAAATGACAAGTGGAGAGTGATGCAGCGTCTTTAACAAGATCGTGTTTCAGCGGACTCCTCTCAAGTATTTTATAAGACGATAAGGCAATAGCGAGGGGCTTGACCGAACTCCAACATTCTGCGTGGATGAGAATTCTTTGGGATGCTGCGTTTGGCTCCGAATTCCAGATCCACTTGCGATATTTCCTTCAGGTTTGCATCGTTATTCAGATCACGTATCAGAATTTTGGAAGCGTCTGTCCCCACCTCCGGCATGACCGATGCCTTAACGAATCTTTTCGATGTACATTATCTGTGACAAGGCCCATGAGAAAACCGTGTAAAAATGGAATCATTGGCTTGTCGTGTTGAAACCGCCGTAGAAATGGCTCAAACTGAGACGCTACGGAGCTGAAAAAATGGGTCATTGATTGCGTCAACGACTGTTGAGAATGATGCTACATGGGGTTGAGGTTTCACATCGACGCAATATTTCTCAATGTTCGGTAGAATCTCTATTGCTCTGTTACATACATATTTGTTTTGTACCTAACCGCATTTGCAAAAAGACTTAGGAAATGCGGTTGCACCTGTAGTATGTGTGGCCAATAATCAGCCTTGCGTGCAGGACAATCTTTGAAAAGGTAGTACATGCTTTGCAGTACAGTTGACAAATCCCAAGTACTTTTTTCAATCCACACTGCAATGCTCCACTCACGAATGACTTGTGACAAACATGTACCTGTTTGCAGCAATTCCTTCCCAAACTTGTGTTGAAATTTTTCAGAAAATCTTCGGTGAAATGAAAGACTGACTGCCATGCTGATTTGCAACAATCTATTGAAGAAATCAACACATGAGACACGAATTTTATCCCATGCTTTATTGACACCTTCAAATATGTTTTCAGCTTTCGAGTGAGTGAGAAATACTGACGTTAATAATCACTAACTACAACACCAGTGCTCGTTGAAATATCTAATCCACAGATCTTGATGTCCCCTTTGAACAATTTTGTTTAATGCCTCATCGAAGGGTATGCTAAACTCCTTGGACGTATGTACTCTGGCTAGTATCTCTTTCTGAAATGTGGAGATAGTCCGAAAGTCACAACGCATCCTAACTGTGGCCATTTGGATGTTGTCAACAACAGGGTGGTTCTTGAACATCGCTTGAAATATAGATTGTTGATCATCACATGATCGTTGTGAACGGTGTTTCTTTACCATATCCAAGGCCCAAATTATTTCTGCTTTGACATACTTCATTTTTTCATAGCTGCCGTAATAGGAGCCGTTCTCGTTTCCGGGTTAATTGTAGAAATTTTACTTGTGTGCATCGATGAAGATGAATCAGCATTCATTGAAGATGTAGTTGAAGTCAAGGATGTGGGAACGTCGACACTACGACGAACAAGATTCACTAACTGATAATCATTGAATGCAGCTACAAAATAGGAGTCACTTATCTGTTTTTGAAGTCTGAGACACCCACCGAGTTCGAAAATTCATGTATACGAAAAAACCTTAAATTAACACATGTAACCTGAAACAGAAAGAAAACACACACGAACATTATTTTACGCTATCAAATGAAATCGAAAAGCACAAACGAAGATGAAGGCACCGAAAAGCACAATTACATTTTGTTTACATTATTGTTAACGTTAAAAATGTAGCTCATGACGTTTTTCACAGCTTTTAATTTCGACGAAATCAGGATTTATCCAGGATATCCAGGATATCAAGGCCAAATTTTCAAAATCAGGATTTATCCAGGATATCCAGGCCTTGTAGACACCCTGGATTTAGCTTGTATAACAGAATCTTGGCTGAACGATGATGTTTGTTCTTCTGGAATTAGCATTCCTGGTCTCTCGATTGCAAGGTCAGACCGTGTCACACGTAAAGGAGGTGGAGTTGCGATTAGTAGCAAGCCATTGCCAAAATAAAGTCCAAAATGTGCAACGATGAGTGATCATGCTGACTCAGCCCCCCCCTCTGGAAGGAAGGTGAGGGAGATGGCCAAGGATGTGCTGGGAGGAATGGGT
>CAJQUW010002735.1:7500-269807 GCA_907163375.1 Prostheceraeus crozeri | reverse complement strand
TTATAATTCTGAAAGAAGTGCACCTGGAAAAAGTGCACCTGGAAAAAGTTCAGCTGAACAAAGTAAAGAAAAATATTTATTTGAACAAAAACCATTATGTTGGGGAATGTACATTCATTCAAATTATCCTGAATTATTTAAATCAGAATATTTACAATACTATGGTGAAGACAGTTCAGAAATGTTTACAAAGAAAGTAGAAGAATTACAAGGACGTTTTTCACAATTGCTTGAAACAAATAAACCAATGATACCATTAACGGATGAAGAAAGAAAAGAATTTTATGATGAAAATAAATTGTTATTACTGTTGAAAAAGGTTTTACAAATAAATATAAAACTGGCAGAGGTAGATATATTGATAAAGTAAAAGATCATGATCATCTAAATGGATTATATAGAGGTTGCAGCACATAATTCTTGTAATCTTAATGCTAACAAATTTAAATATAACTTTGTTTCCTTTATATTTCTATAATGGTTCTAAATATGATTTCCATCTAGTAATGAAAGATTTATTTTCATCTGAAAAATTACAACAACAAAAAATAATGTACTATGTAAACAAGAAGAAGAATATTTTTCAATGCAATTAGGTTGTATTAGAATTTTAGATGCATTTAGATTTTTTACTCCTTATTCATTAGATGTTATGGGAAAAACTTTGAAATCTGAACAATGTAAAATATTAAATAAATATAATTTAAAACCTTTAAAAGGAATATTTCCGTATGAGTACATAGCCTGCGGCTCACAGTCGAAGACTGATATAACTGGAGATTTTAATTCTGTGAATAAAATTATGGAAGAAGAACAACTTCCTCCAATAAATAAATTTAAATCAACATTAAAACAATCACAATTATCTGACGAAGACTATGCAGAAGCTGAAAAGAATTGGAGAGAGTTAAATTGTAAAACAATGTATGATTATACAATGAAATATCTACAGATAGATGTATTAATACTAGCTGATCTTTTTGAAAACTTTCGTGATATGTGTTTAGAATATTACGGAATAGATCCATGTTATTGTTATTCTACACCAGGTTTAACATGGTTAGCAGGATTAAAACATACAAATGTTAAACTTAAACATTATAAAGAAAATACATATGATAAATTATTATTTTTTGAATCTGAATTAGAGGTGGAGTTTCATCAGTTTTAGGTAATAGATATGTTAAATGTTATAATAAGAAAGTAAATCCACAAGAATATGGAATAATGAAACCTTTATCTCCAGAAGAAAAAGAAAAAATATTAGAAATTTTTCGAACGAAACGAGAAGGAGTAGAACGTGAAAATGCAATTGATGAATTCATGAGAGAAAACTATTTGTTATATTATGATTTTAATAGCTTATATTCTTCTTGCATGATACAAGAATTACCAACAGGTGAAATGACATGGTGTAATAATCTTGTTTATCAAAGAACATATGATGGTGAAAATAATTTTGGTTATGTATATGAAGTTGATTTAGTATATCCTGATTATATAAAAGACGCATCAAAATATTATCCTTTCTGTCCAGAAAACAAAATTCCCAATATAGAAGATTTTTCAGATTATCAAAAATCTATAATGCCGAAAAAATACAGACCAACAAAAAAACTTATGTTAACACAAGGTAATAAAGGAAAGTATGTTGTTGAAGGAAGAATGCTAGATTGGTATTTAAATCATGGCATGATTCTCACCAAAATACATCGAAAACTAGAGTATAGAAAATCTAAATGGTTAAAAAATTATATAGAGTTCAATATTGAAAAACGTAAAATAGCTAAAAGAAATAAAGATGATTTTGGAAACGTTTTCTTCAAATTAATGAATAATGCATTTTATGGTAAGACTTTAGAAAATGTACGTAATAGACAAAATATTGAAATAGTTTATGATAGAGATAGATTTCAAAATTTAACAAGGAAACCTACATATAAAAGAACTACTAGATTCAGTGATGAACTTTGTGCTGTTCATCTAAGAAGAAGCATTGTAAAACATGATAGTTTAATTTCATTGGTTTCACTATATTAGAATTAGCTAAACTATTTATGTATAGTTTTATATATGATTATTTAGCACCTGCTTATGGCAAAAACTATAAATTACACTTTACAGATACCGATTCTATTTTCTTAGAATTAACAGTACCATATGGTTCTTCACTTGATAAAGAAATTAATAAAATAAAAGATATTATTCATCCTTCTGATTTATGTAAAGTAAAAGATGAATTAGAAGGAAATGAAGATTTCATAACAGAAGCTATATTTTTAAAATCTAAATGTTACTGTTATGATACAACTAAAAATATTAAAACACATAAAACATTAAAAGGAATTTCAAAGGCATCAGTGGCTAATCAAATAACATTTCAAGATTATAAAAATGCATTATTTAATAATGAAATAAAAACAGCATATAATTATAGACTTAATTCAAAGAAACATAAAATGTATTTAAAAGAAGAACATAAATTAGCATTAGATCCATTTGATGATAAAAGAAAAATTTTACCTGATGGAATAACTACTTTACCTTTTTAATTTTCTAATTTCTAAATAGACAAATTTCATATATACATAAAATAAAAAAAATAATATAAAAATATAAAATATTATAAAATAATATATATATAATATAAAATAACATAAAATTATAATATAAAATAATATAAAATTATCATATAAAAATGGATAAAGTTAAAGCTGATAATTTTAAAAGAATAAAACAATTAGAAGAGTTAATAAAACAAAGAAATATTATGAAAGAAAATCATCTTCAACATAGAATGATAAAAGCTGGTATTCAATCTGATATGTTTGAAAAAATGCATCAAACCGAACAAGTAAAAACTGATTTTGAGAAAACTATGAAACCATTTAAAACTCTTGAAAAAGAAAGTACAAATAATGATAAACAAATTGATATAACAGATCCAGAACACAAAACTATATTAGATGACTATGGATTACTAGAATCAAACATTAATAAGAAATTACCAAAATCTATGCAATTTGAACATTCTATCTCATTTATAGATGGAAAAACAATACCTAGATTTTATCTCGGACAAAAAGAAATATTTCCACAACCTTTTCGAGGTTTAATTTTTTCACCAGATAAATATCCTTTTAATTTAGATAGAAATTTTGTTAATCTTTTAAGAGGAGCAGATTTAAATAATTATGCTGTAGAAGATCTCATAAAATATAAAGCTATGTTAGACAGAGTTGGTGCAGTAAAATCTCTTAGACGTTATAAACAATTAGAAAATTTATTATCAACGGGAGTTAAAGTAGGGAAAGGTTTATCTGAAAAACAGAAAACTGAAACAACTGTATTTTTACCAGATGATCCACAAGAATTACTAAATAGATTAAATATTTTAATATCTGCAATAAAAGAAGGACATAATTCTAGTTTCAATGAAATTCATGCTATATTGAAAAGACTGTTAGAAAAGAAGATTCTAAATGAAGAGGATTATAAAAGTATAACCGGACATCTCTGATGTCCTCCAGGGCTTCGCCCGAACCGGACATCTCTGATGTCCTCCAGGACTTCGCCCGTAGCTGAAATATGTTGTTGTTTTACTTTTTTCATAAAAAAATATTTATTTAATTTTTTTATTTTAAAAATGTGTTCAGCAGATTTAGACAAAATTAATAATCATTTAGAAAATCTAACAGAGATTTTGGGTTCATCAAAATTTAGTACGACGTTAAAAATTATAACAACTACTTCATCACACACTTGTAATTTAGAACCCATTCTACATTTGGAACAAAATAAAAAATTATCAAATTGCATTGACTAGTTTCTCTACATTTAACACTATTCAAAACGTTATCAAAGATGTGAATGATCAATTTAGATATTCTACTGATAAAGGCAAAACATGGAAAATATTAACTTTTCTTCCTGGTTCTTACGAAGTTGAATCAATATCAAATGAAATTAAGAGACATTTAGGTATACCATTTAAAGATAAGAAACAATTACATTTTGCAGTTGAACCGGCAGTTAATAAATTTTCTCTTACTTTAGACGAAAATCATCAAGTTGATTTTAATCATGATAGATCATTGTCAAAGCTATTAGGATTTAATAAACAAACCTATAGTCAAGGTTATCATTTAGGTGAGAAGATTCCAAAAATAACTGAAATAAATTCAATTGTTGTACATTGTGACATTATTGAAGGAGGATATACAAATGGCAAATTGTCAAATTAAATATTCAGTTTTCCAGCTTTTACTGTACCCATTGGTTATAGATTAAATGTATTTCCACAAACATTAATATATTTTCCTATTACAAGAAAAACTATTAACAACATTAACATTAGAATCACTGATGAAAAAGGACAAGAAATAAATTTTGGAGGTGAAGAGATTATGATAGATCTTTTGGTTCGGGAGGTATAAACTCCCGTTCGAGAGGTATAAACTTTTACGCTACAATAGAAAAGTTTAATTTTTTTTATCATTTTCATTATTAATCTTATTAATCTTATTAATCTTATTAATCTTTTTAACCTTATTATTAGGAACAAAAAATAAAAAAAATAAACTTAAATTAAAATTTTATTTTTTTTTATTTTTTTGTTTTAAAAAACACTAATTCAATAATGGATGAATTTATTACTTTAAAAATGAATGAAATGTCTTTAAATAAAAAAAAACTTAAATTTAATCATCATCCAAATTTATCTAATAAAGTTTTGTCAGTTATTTGCGGAAGATCAGGTTGTGGAAAAACATATCTATTATTTAAAATTTTAACGACTCCAAATTTTTTGGATTATAACAATCTTATAATTTATACAACAACAGCAGAACAACCCATCTATCAATTTTTAAAATATGGATTTGAAAATAATCTTAAAAAAACAGCAATTGCTTCATTATTCAAAGAATATGAAAAATCTGAATATGAAGAAGAAATAAGTTCGTGGTGTGAAGAAGCAGCAGAAAATAGTCAGTTAGTCGAAACCAATAAAAATAAGCATATAAAGATACAACTAATAGATGATAGTGGTAATATGCAAGATCCTAGTAAACTAGATAAAACAATGAAACATTGTGTAATTTTTGATGATTGTGTTAATGATAGAAATCAGTCAGTTCAGAGAAATTATTTCACAAGAGGTAGACATAATAACTGTAGTGTATTTTATTTAACACAAAGTATGTATTCATTAGACGGAAGTGTTATTAGAAAGAATGCAAATATATTTATACTATTTGAAATAAATGCAAGAAACTTAAGTGATTTGCTAAGAGATTTATGTATAAGAGATAAAGATGAATTTAAACAATCGTGTAATAATGCTTGGACAAAAGATTATGGATTCATTACAATTAATATTGGTAAAAAAATTCATGATAGAGTTATCGAACAATTGTTCTCTGACTGAAAGTCGATCGAAGATTTGTTTACTGAGTAATAAAAAATATACAACATAGTGGTATAATATTTTTTTGTTATTATCAGCTTTAATTTTATCTATTTTTTAAAATATAATATTTGAATTTTGTGGTAACATTGGAATACAGCAAAAACATTTTACTGAACAAATTATTTTTTTATTGCTTTGTTGTTTGTAATCTTTTCGTTTAAAGTTTTCTCGTTTAAAGTTTTCTCGTTTTAAGTTTTGTTTAATAAAGTTTTGTTTAATAAAGTTTTGCTTAAATTTTCGCTTAAAGTTTTTAGCTCTTCTAAAAAAATTTTATCATTTTCTTCATTAGAAATTTTACCATCAGTAAAAGTTTTACCATCACTAGAAATTTTGCCATCCTTTTTATTTTTATCATCAACTTTTTCTGTCTGTGATTGAAATGATATTTGATTTACTTCATTAGCTATTTGATCAAATTTTTCAATCTCATCTAACGTAATAACATTATCATCACATACTCTTTGAAAGTAGTAATGTAGTTTATCATAGACTTCTTTAATATGTAAATGCTTAGTTTTTAATGATTTTCGTTTCTTAGTTATTAAAGATTTATCTAACATTGTAACAAGTGAAGTTGCAAAAACACCCGTACCTGTTAAAGCTGTAGCAACTACTGGAATTACTAAAACACCTGAAGATATAACAATTGTTAAAGCACCTAAACTTATTGTTAAGAATATGCCAATTCCTTGTGTTACATTCTTAACTTTACTCCATCTCTTTCTTAATTTTTTATAATGCTCTAATCTTAATAATAATTGAGATTCCTTATCTTTCATATACCTTACTCTATCTTTGTGTTTTTCTTTATTCATTTTTTCAATGTTAATCTTTTCAATGTCCATTAAAGTAGAACTACGTTCATATGATAACGAAGGATATATTCTTGAGGTTCCTTCCATTTCTGAAGTTCCTTCCACTTTTGTTTCTTCCATTTTTAAAGAAATATTTTTAGTCACATGATATATTTTAAAAACCTGAAAGATGGATAAAATTCATGAATTTGAAATTCTCAACTTTTATGATTTTCGGTGTCCTAGAACGGTCATGATTTTGGCGGGGGTGAAAATCGAACCGAAGGTTCTAGGGCTTCGCCCGATTGTAATTCTCAAATTTTGAGATTCTTAACTTTTCTGATTTTTTCGGTGTCCGGTTTTACATGACCTGGAACGGTCATGATTTTGGCGGGGGTGAAAATCGAACCGAAGGTTCTAGGGCTTCGCCCGATTGTAATTCTCAAATTTGAGATTTTGAAAAATTTGAAAATTGGGTATTTTTAAAAACGCCCAAATTTATGAATTTAGGTCTTCATAACCTGAAAAAGGGTTCAAATTCATGAATTTATGTTGTTTTTAAAAATACCATTTTTTGAAAAAATGGTACTATTTGAATGGACTAAATTCATGAATTTAGGTCTTAAAAACCTGAAAAAGGGACTAAATTCATAAATTTATGTCGTTTTTAAAAGTACTATTTTTTTTGATTTTATGGTGTCCTGGAACGGTCTTTTATCCATTACTTTCTTGTCCTTTTTCATCTGTGATTCTATTGCTAATGTTGTTAATAGTTTTTCTTGTAATAGGGAAATATATTTATGTTTGTGGAATTACATTTAATCTATAACCAATGGGTGCAGTAAAAGCTGGAAAACTGAATATTTAATTTGACAATTTGCCATTTGTATATCCTCCTTCAATAATGTCACAATGTACAACAATTGAATTTATTTCAGTTATTTTTGGAATCTTCTCACCTAAATGATAACCTTGACTATAGGTTTGTTTATTAAATCCTAATAGCTTTGACAATGATCTATCATGATTAAAATCAACTTGATGATTTTCGTCTAAAGTAAGAGAAAATTTATTAACTACCGGTTCAACTGCAAAATGTAATTGTTTCTTATCTTTAAATGGTATACCTAAATGTCTCTTAATTTCATTTGATATTGATTCAACTTCGTAAGAACCAGGAAGAAAAGTTAATATTTTCCATGTTTTGCCTTTATCAGTAGAATATCTAAATTGATCATTCACATCTTTGATAACGTTTTCGAATAGTGTTAAATGTGGAGAAACTAGTCAATGCAATTTGATAATTTTTATTTTGTTCCAAATGTAGAATGGGTTCTAAATTACAAGTGTGTGATGAAGTAGTTGTTATAATTTTTAACGTCGTACTAAATTTTGATGAACCCAAAATCTCTGTTAGATTTTCTAAATGATTACTGATTTTGTCTAAATCTGCTGATGATAATTCTCTCTAAGACATTTTTTAGTTAAAATTTTGAATAAATATTTTTTTATAAAAAAATTAAAAACAACAACATATTTCAGCTATACTTTTATAATCCTCTTCATTTAGAATCTTTTTTTCTAACAGTCTTTTCAATATAGCATGAATTTCATTGAAACTAGAATTATGTCCTTCTTTTATTGCAGATATTAAAATATCTTATCTATTTAGTAATTCTTGTGGATCATCTGGTAAGAATACAGTTGTTTCAGTTTTAAAACCTTTTCCTACTTTAACTCCCGTTGATAATAAATTTTCTAATTGTTTATAACGTCTAAGAGATTTTACTGCACCAACTCTATCTAACATAGCTTTATATTTTATGAGATCTTCTACGGCATAATTATTTAAATCTGCTCCTCTTAAAAGATCAACAAAATTTCTATCTAAATTAAAAAGATATTTATCTGGTGAGAAAATTATACCTCGAAAAGGTTGTGGAAATATTCCTTTTTGTCCGAGATAAAATCTAGGTATTGTTTTTCCATCTATAAATGAAATAGAATGTTCCAACTGAGTAGTAACCCCGTGGCAAATTCACGCGCAAAATGTGAAAGGATGAGTCATCATGCTGACTCAGCCCCCCCTCTGGCAGGAAGGGAGTTGGCCAATGATGTGTTGGGAGGAATGGGTCCGTGAGGAGGAAACTGTTCCCTCCCCCCCTGGAAGGAAGGAGTTTTCCAGCAAGGGAAGGAAGGTGATAGGAATGTAGGAGGGATAGAGTGTGGAAAGGGTGGGTGTTGGTGGTGTTGGGATGAGAAAAGTTGGGAAATCGTCAGGAAGGAGGGTTCGGATGTGAAAGTGGAGTTCAGATTTGGAATCTACGTGAAATTTTTGGGGGAGGAAGGCAGGGAGGAGCAGCAAGGAGTAGAATCTCTGAAAACGGTAGAGTTGGAAAAAGGCGGGTTTTGGTGGTTTTGGGATGAGAAAGTCCATGTTTCGGGCAGAAGGAGTGCTCGGATGGGAAAACGGAGGCCAGATTCGGACTCTACGTGAAATGTTTGGTTAGGAAGGATGTTTCCAGCGACATTGGAGAGAAAAAGTTTTGAAGACGTCTCCACCCCCCCTCCTGCCAAACTTCCAACTTTGGTGTGAGAGATCGTAGAAAGTCGTGCAATAGCTCATTTGAAAGCCAAGAGTGAGACAAATGCAGTGGAAAGCTCAGTTTGGACTAATTTTCTTGTGTTTAGGGAGGAAAATGACAGGAAACCGTCAGAGTTGGTAAAGTCAGGTTTTGGAGGTTTTGGGATGAGAAAGTCTATTTTTCGACATGAAGGAGACCTCGGAAGGGAAAACAGAGTGCAAATTCGGACGTTTTGGTCAATGTTGGGTCTAGGAACGTCTTCCCAACTCAATCGGAGAGAAAAAGTTCTGACCCCCCCCCCTCCGCAACGATCTTCCAACTTTGGTTGTAGACATCGTAGAAAGTCGTTCAATAGCTCATTTGAAAGCTAAAAGTGAGAAAAATGCAGTGGAAAGCTCAGTTTGGACTAATTTTCTTGTGTTTAGGGAGGAAAATGGCAGGAAAATGTCAGAGTTGGAAAAGTCAGGTTTTGGAGGTTTTGGGATGAGAAAGTCCATTTTTCGACATGAAGGAGACCTCGGAAGGGAAAACAGAGTGCAAATTCGGACGTTTTGGTCAATGTTGGGTCTAGGAACGTCTTCCCAACTCAATCGGAGAGAAAAAGTTCTGACCCCCCCCTCCGCAACGATCTTCCAACTTTGGTTGTAGACATCGTAGAAAGTCGTTGAATAGCTCATTTGAAAGCTAAAAGTGAGAAAAATGCAGTGGAAAGCTCAGTTTGGACTAATTTTCTTGTGTTTAGGGAGGAAAATGGCAGGAAAATGTCAGAGTTGGAAAAGTCAGGTTTTGGAGGTTTTGGGATGAGAAAGTCTATTTTTCGACATGAAGGAGACCTCGGATGGGAAAACAGAGTGCAAATTCGGACGTTTTGGTCAATGTTGGATCTAGGAACTTCTTCCCAACTCAATCGGAGAGAAAAAGTTCTGATCCCCCCTCTTATCGATTGCATATTCACAGGGTATATAAGAACGGGATCGGGAGAGGAATTTCACTAAGTTGAGAAACTGACTACAGGTAAGTCGTTTCTATTGAGTTCCGATATCGGACTTCTGAATTTCCATTGCTGATATCAGCTAAGGTGTCAGACTTATAGGTTAGTCAGTATAGCATGACTGACTGACCATTTGATGATAGTAGGCCGAAATCTTCAAACGGCTATAACTTTGCTTCTACAAGTCCTTTAGACTTGATTCAAAAAACATTCGACAGCTCTTTCTGTGCTGTAGGTGACAGACTACTTATGAACGTTTTATGATTAGTACTAAAATACTGAAAAATTTGAATTCATATTTAATGATAATAATTAAAGTTTTTGAATAAAAAGCAGTCGTTTATGAGTCTCTGTGACTTGGGTCGTTTCCTATTGTAAATAACTCCACCGGTTTTCATGTCAAAACTGGGGCCCGGATACCAACACAGTGATATGACGCACGCTCTGTCCGATCGAGGTTGGATTTGTGGGTCGAGGCCTTGGAGCTGGGATAAGATCCCCTCTGAGTAATGCCTGTAACGGATTCAAGAGCTTAACACGCAAATGGTTGCTGGCTTGCTATCAGGCCTTCTTCGTCTAGCCTCAGTAACTCAGGGTTGGCAACGTCTATCGTTTGTCATTGTAACTTGGTAAAAATGAGATGGTTACTGCAGGCATTGACGTCAAACCCTTTCGCGTCATAGGGGAATCCGTCTTTGTGTTGGGAGTTGGTAATGGAAAGCACGGTGACTGTCGATGCCCATGCATGGTAAAACTGCTGTTGTCAAGCTAAAAGCATGGCCAAACAAGGAAAGTCTGAATCATGGCTTTGTGCTCCCTGAGTATAAAAACCGCGACTTTTCTCTAGTCTTCACTCCTGTTTCAAGTTGCAAGACGAACGGTGAGTGCTCTGACAAGGTTTGCTATCAAACTTTGGGATATAGGATAAAGCTGGGAATCATACTCTTTAAATTTTATTCCAACGTTTGCTATCAAACGTTTGGCGACTTAGTCTTTCAATGCATATCAGCAAGTAGTATCCCATAAACACTTGCTATCAAATTTTACTCTATCTTTACAGAATTATCATGACAAAACCGAGCAATGCTAAGATGTTGGTTGGCAAATGCAGTTGCGGCAAGATTGCCAGAGGCAGTGAGCTGAAGAAGCATTTAAACGCTAAAGAGGGGACGATGGGCCATGAGAGGAAAGTGATGTTGAGGTTGTGTGTGTCTGGTCGGAAATGTGTGATGGGGGATGAGAAGGAATTTATCAAGGCGCATTTACAGTGTGAGAGTGGGAACATCGGAGAGAAGGGGTTCAAGACATGGTTTGAGGGAGAGTTGTTGGAAAGGGAAGAGGTGAGGAAGGTGGTGGCAGCGATTGAGAACGTGGTTGGGGAGAAAGTGGTGACGAATGCGAGTGATGAGAGTTCGATTGAGGAAGTTGAGTGCGAAAATGAAGAAGAAGGATGATGTTGATTTGGATGCGGTGATGGAAGATTTGTTTGGGGATATAGCGGATTTGAAGGAAGAGTGGGAGGGGAAGGAAGTGGCTAAACCGATGGCAGCGTCATCGCCACGGCAGGATTAGGGGTATGATACGGAGGCATTTGTGAAGATGAAGGATCGTGTGATGGCTTTGGAAAGTAATAATAGAAAAGTTTAGAAGGAGAATGAAGAGCTGATGGCGAAGGTTGAGGGGCATAGGGCAACTAGGGAGGAGTTGGAGAGCTTGAGAAAGAAGGAGAAGGAATGGATGGCGGAAAGGAGCGAGTTGATGAGGAAGGCAGGTTTGGTGGAGAGTTTTCACGCGAGTGTGTCGAGGAAGGATGAAGAGATAGAGCGGATGCGAGGCGTGGTGAAGGAGACGGAAGAGGTGAAGGGTATTAATAAGAGGTTGGCGGGTGAAGTTGAGCGACTGCATGAGCGTTTGAAGTGTCGAAAAAGGAGACTATATGAGGTTCATCTTCCCATCTTTGAGAATAACATATGTGATGTCCCCACAATCTCCAGCGATTTGAACGAAACGCAGTTGTGTTACGAGGGGGATGGAGTTCGCTGCCTCCACATGACGATGAATATCAATGGAGAGCTTGATGACTTCGTCGTCAGAAAAGTTAGAAAGAAGGTTCCCAGTAAGTCTATTCAACATAATTATTTTTTGTAGCTCATCTAATCTCCTATTATTTTCCTTTCAGAGTGTTTGCAGTAGTAGTGTCGGAGGACGGAGAACGACCCATGGGCTCTTTTAAAAGCCAACCTTCTAATGCAGCTAAAGCGGTCCCAAGCCCGCCACACATCCTCGGATATGGAATGCAGAGGGGAAGAAAAATGATGAATGGAATGAGATGGGAGGCCACCCTTGCGCCACACGCAACACATCACAGAATTCTCTCTTCAGTATTGAACAAGCTCTTGTGAACGTCGTCAGAAAGTGTATCAAGTTGTACAAAAGTTTTTTACTGCCACACAGGTTGATGTATAGTTAAAAAGTTTGATCATCGAAGGTTTATTCGCAAGTCTAGTGAGAAAGTGCATCATGGTTTGCAAAAGCAAAGTTTAGTATAGTCAAATATTTTTACTGTAACACAGGTTGATGTATAGTTAGTCAAGTTTGATCATTGACGTTGTATGAAACACACGTGTCATGAAATGCAAGCGTTAGTGTAGTCAACTAGTTTTTTTTACCGCGACGCACGTTTGTGAAAATAAAGTTTGATCATTGACGTTGTATGACTGACCGAACTGACCACAGCACTAGAAAGTTTTATCGGAAAGGTTTTACTGCACAGTGTAGATTGTCTTGTAACTTACTTTCACAGTGTTAGAAAGTTTTATTGGAGACAGTTGTCAACTGTTCCCTTATTAGAAAATTCAAACTACATGACTGTTAGATTAGCTTCATCAGGTTTACTAAAAGCAGTTTTCTACTGCAATGAGAGTTTAGAATGTTATATGAAAACAGTGATCACCACAGCACTAGAAAGTTTAGCACAACACAAGTGTCATGAAAAATACATTATTTGGTCTTTGATTGAACATCATTGAAACCCACTTTACTAATAGCAATGACAATATGGTTTACTTTATTCAGAAGCAAATGATCGCCGTAACCATGAAAGTTGTCTATCCGAGAAATAATCTTCCGCAGATGTCGTGTATAAAACTCAGAAACATCAGTAACATATTTTTGTCCATAGGAACGAAATTGAAAGTCAACACTTTCCGCTACTTCACCTTCTGGAAAATGAATGTAATTGACATGTGCAATTAAATGAGCCTTGATGAGACTGTCTTTGAAATAAGATATCAACTCCGTAAATATTTCTCGT
Organism: Prostheceraeus crozeri; assembly: GCA_907163375.1. Taxonomy (NCBI): domain Eukaryota; kingdom Metazoa; phylum Platyhelminthes; order Polycladida; family Euryleptidae; genus Prostheceraeus; species Prostheceraeus crozeri. The sequence continues at coordinate 256,654 of CAJQUW010002735.1, read as the reverse complement.
GCATAGTCTAAACATGCTTCCAATTCTGTCTCCTCCTTTTGAAACTCAAGGATGTAATCTTGTATTAAGCCTCCGAAGTACTCTTGATGAAAACGAATCGTGCAATCATCATGTTTCAATGTATTGACTTCAGGTGCCATGGTTGAGTCTATTGCTAAACATCATGTTTGCCTAGGACGATTTCAATAACGCGTTACAAATGTGCGTGCGCACATCGGGAACTCTAGCTCGTCTGTGATTGGACGAGAGGTCTCATCCATTCACCGCTTAGGAAAATCTTATAAAAGGCAGTGCACCAGCTCTGCTCTTCACATTTATCTTTCACAAGGTGAGTGTCGGTGAGCTCCCGCTATCAGGTTGTTTTCATGTAGTCTCTTGCTATCACATCTTCTGCTCATAAAACATATCATCGCTGTAATACCTCCTTTGCTCGAGCGTTCCTTCGGGACGGCGGGTACTGCCGTAGAGGGGGCGTCGTTTGTTAGACCGAAACCTCTGAGCCGTTGCTCATGTTGGGCGTTCGACTTCATACTCAACGTGATGCTTTCTCTCGCCAGGTCAGAGTACTTTAGCCATTCGACAAAGGTTAGTCTTTATGATATGGAGTAGAGTGAGATGTAACTCATTAGATGTCACTTCAATGATTGTTCCCCAACGTTGACTAGGCAAATTAAACGATTTTCATCTTTCCTTTTCAGTGATTGAAATCTACTAACATAATCTGCTGTCTGTAATCGAACAAAAATGGAATTCGCAAAAATTCAGAACTATCGAATTGCTGCTGAGATGGAGAAGGCACTATCGAGCAATGTAAGTTTTTGTAACAAGGTTGACTCTATTACTAACATTATTAGGGTAGACATCCTCATTAAAATCAACAGCCCCTCCCCTATGTTGTTCATGTTTAAACCGAATCCAAATTTTACCTCTGCTTATCTTTGCTGTCATTCTTTTTCAGTACATGAATGTATTCGTAATGGGGAACCCCTCCCGCAAGGAGCAATCGGGGAAGCCTATGAGCTGCTCGGAAAGTGTAAGTATCTTTAACATTTCATGTTTATAATGTTTCAGAAATTCTGCATCATCCTTGTCTCATTATCTAATCTCTCTTTTCTCTCTACAGATAAGGCGAAGAAAAAGAAGTGGGAGGAAGCCGCGAGGAATTTCCGGCCCTACCTTCCCGCTCATCTACCTCCGCCCAAGCTGCGACCCCTTTCTCGGGCACTGTCATCGCCCCACCTCCACCGCCACCAGCTCCGGTACCTGCGCCCGTCCCTGCGCCAGTCCCTGCGCCAGTCCCGGCTCCTCGCCATCATGGCCCTCCGACACCGAAGCCCAGGACTCTTCCACCTTCGGCTCGCGTCCCTCTCCTGCCTCCTCCGCGTCCATCCCTGCAGCCGGAGTTACAGTCCTTAGATGGTAAGTAGTCGTGATTGGGAAATAGGGGGATAAGACTTCAAACTTGAAATGATGATTATGTTACTAATCTCTTTTCTCTTTTTCTCAACAGATCAGGCGGCCTACCTCCTGGACGGCGACGTTTCTTCCCGTCCCATCATCATCCCGGCATCACCACCACCACCTGCAGCGGCCGACCTTTCTCTCCTCTCCGTCAAGTCGGTGGAAAGACTGTTGGAGCTAGAGATAGTGGGAGAGGAGAGGGAGATGGAAGTCGAAAAGAAGGAGGACTTTCAATGCCAGCGGTGTGACAGGGTCTTCGCCTCAGCCTACAGTTTGAGACGTCACACCGCTGGGCACGCCTGCAGGGGAGGAAAGCGTCGACCAATCCCTCAACGGCCCAAGTGTGAAGGTTGTGGACGCACGTTCTATAACAGCGCCAACTTGCGAGTCCACATCGAAGGCGGTTCCTATGGCAGTGTGAGGCAACCACCGACAACAACAGGTAGGAAGCATCCTTCATCGCACGTCGGCTTTTCCTGTTCTTCGTGTCAGAAGACCTTTCCTACAGAGTTTGTTCTTTCTTCACACACACTCTGTCACACTCATCCCACTGAACTATTCACTGACAACAACGTCACTCTAAGGCTGAGCAAGTTTTCCCTTGAGAGGCTCGTTCGCGATTATGAGTTAGAAAGCTCTGAAGCTGTGCAAGACATTCATCCTTTCTTGATGAATAATATAGGCTTAATTCATCAAATGTTGGCGAGCTTAGATAGATTTTTACTTAAGGGCATGTTCTATCTCACTGCTCGTTTCAATAAGGTAGACAGTAGCACGGGAGAAGTAGAGTCAACTGTGACCATTAGGATATCCTCCTGTGCTGCTGATGTCATAGGTGATGTAAACGAGTGGATAGAGAGACATTCGACCTATCTCGTCAGCAATTTAAATAAATTTAATGAAAGAGACAGCGGTCTGGTCTTTGATGGGATAGAGAAGGTAGACATTAAAATTAATCTTTTAGAAAATTTCCAAGGGAGCGGTTGTTTCACTCTCCCCAAAGCACTGGCTAACAAAAAGGCTGTCATCAAAGTAGAGTGTCAGTCCCGGTGTTTCAAGTATGCCGTCCTGTCCATTCTTCACTATAATGATATAGATAGGGATCGTCAAAGAGTCACCAAGTATCGTGAATGGGAGGATGAGCTTAAGTTTGATGGGTTAGATGTCAACACACTAGATTTTAAAGGCATCGCCCAATATGAAAAAATCAACAATATTAAGATTGTCATCCATCTCTGGGAAAAAGGTCTGAAGGGCGTTAGGTATAACAACCGCCAAAGTAATTTCGACCGGGTTGTCAATCTCCTCCTAGTCTATAGCGACAACCACCCAGAATGGCATTATTGTGGCATTCCTAAAATTTCTAGATTGTATCACCACCAGCAAAGTTATGATAACAAACATTATTACTGTGATCGCTGCACACGGCGCTTTAGCTCAAAACTATATTTTGAAGAGCATTACGAGTGGTGCTCTCGGGGTAAACTTCAAATGGAAGTCATGCCCATTTGAACGCCGTTCGTTCGTCTTTGATTTCTTCACAAGTCCGTAGCGTAGCAACTGAGGAGCTGTTCCTCCCTCGCGCTGTCCGTTGTGAGCTCACGTCTTCGTTGCAACGGCCACAGCCTTCTTCTCAACTCCTATCTTCACAGGATTGGCAGGTCCACTTCTCCTGACTGCCCTGTTTGTGGCGTAAACCACGATGTACCCCACTTACTGTGCTCTTGTCCCTCCCTCTCTTCTACCCGAGCGGCTATATTCGGGTCCTCGGGCTCTGTTTTTTTATCTTTGGCATCGCCCGTGGGGGGTTGCCCGCCTCCTCGGTCTCCGTGGCGTTCCGCCACGCCCCTATCCGCGGGACGGGGTCGGGTAAACCAGCCAGCTAGCCCAAAGATAAATTTTATAGGTATGAAGAAAACGGCAATGAGCTCAGTCGCATATGTACCATCTATGCGGACATTGAATGTTACATTGAACAAGAAGATCTAAGTCATGAGCCAGCAGCCATTGCCTGTTATGACGTTTGGCATCCATATTATAGGAATCAAAATAAAATGCATGTGTGGCAAGGCGAGGAGTGCGTTGAAAACTTCCTCAACTTTTTAGATAGGAAAGCCCGTTTTCATCAACGCTATGAAACGGAGCTGACTAGGAAGCCCATGTGCTTCACAGAAGCCGATAAAATCAAATTTGATAAGACCACGGAATGTCCCCGCTGCTGTTCATCCTTTGATGATCAGCAACATAAGAAAGTGAGGGACCATTGCCATCTCAGTGGTAAATTTAGGTCTGCCTTATGCAGAAAATGCAATATGAAAATTAGGCACAAACGGCGAACGGTCCCCGTCATCTTTCATAACTTTAAATGTTATGATGCTCACATCATCATTCGCCATGGATTCGGTAAAATGAAATCCTGGTCATCCAAAGTGATTGCACAAAGTAAGGAAAAATTTATGTGCATCACTGCTAAAGTCCAAGTCGATAAGACGAAGGAGGGGAAGCCTGTCTTCTATGATATAAAGTTTCTAGACAGTTTCCAGTTCATGTCTTCTTCCTTAGCCGCGTTGGCTAATAATTTAGAAACACTTCCCCTCACTCAACATTTAAAGAAAGACTATCCCAACATAAGTGACAGTCTGATACGACGGAAAGGGGTGTTTCCTTATAGTTATTTTAGTTCAATGGATACATTGAAAGAAACATCCCTTCCGTCCATCGATAAATTTAAAAATGATTTGACGGGTGACGACTGTTCGCTGGATGATTATAGGCATGCAGAGCAAGCATGGTTGGAATTTAGGTGTCACACTTTTGGTGACTACATGCTTTCCTACCTAAAATTAGACGTCTATCTGTTGGCTGACGTGTTTGAGACTTTTAGGAAAGTCACATTAGAACAGGACGCCTTAGACCCCGTCCATTTTGTTAGTCTGCCGGGTCTGTCCTATCATTCAGCCTTCAAGATGACGAAAGAGAGCATTCATTTACTGCAAGATGCAGGAATGTACACGTTATTTGAACGTGGTATTAGGGGTGCTTGACATTTGTCAACAAACATGTTGTCAACAGCACCCAAGACATAGGATCGACCACGCATTTAATGTACATAGACCAAAATAATTTGTATGGGAGTGCATTATCCAAGCCTTTGCCACAGATTGACTTCCAATGGGTAGAGCCCCATGACATTGAACACTTCTCCAATCCAGCACACATCATGGCACTGGGAGATGAGGCCGACATAGGTTATTTATTTGAAGTCGACCTCATCTATCCAGACTGCATTAAGAATAGGACCGTTGATTTTCCTCTCGCACCCGAATCTGGCATAGTCAGTCCAGATATGTTCTCTCCCTTTATGGAAGAACACAATAAGAAATATGAGGCGGAAAATGACTTAAAACATAAAGCCACTAGGAAGTTGTTGTTCACACAATTGAACAAGCAGCATTACATCGTGCACTATTCCATCCTCAAATTCTATCTAGGTATGGAGATGCAACTTGACAAAGTCCATCGCGCTATCCAGTTTAGGCAGAATCCCTTTCTAAAACCGTATATAGAATTTAATAGCAAGAAACGGGCTGAATCTAAGAATCCTTTCAAAAAGGACTTCTTTAAATTTAAGAATAATGCCCTCTTTGGTAAAACCATGGAGGATGTAAGAAAGCGCATGGACTATCGCATCGTAACTGATCCGGAAACGAGTATCAAGTTATGTCGCTCGCCGTTGTCTCGCCACCATGATGTCATTTCCGAAGACATCACTGGTTTTAAAATGTTAAAATCTAAAGTAGAACTTTGTAAGCCCATTTATGTCGGTCAAGCTGTCTTAGATCACTCCAAGTTAGAAATGTATAAGTTATTTTACCACACTTTTAAGACATGTCCACTTCTCCAACGTGTGGAATTAGTAGGAGGCGATACAGACAGCTTCTTCCTAGCTTTGACAACCACGAGCCAAGTCAAGCAGGACGACATTTTAAAATATTTAGCACCCAAGTTTGATAGTTCCAACTATCCCACTGACCATCCGCTTTACTCTACCTCAAATAAAACGAAGCTTGGCTGCTTCAAGGATGAGTGTGCCGGCAAACAGATAGAGGAGGTGATCTTGCTTCGCCCCAAGATGTACTCCATGAAGCTAAAATCCTCAGAGCTTTCTAGAAAACGGGCGAAAGGCATCTCGAAGTCAATCGTTAGAAAAATGATACATAGGGACTATCAAGATGCCTTAGATTCTCTTAAAATTAAGAAAGTAGAAATGACCATTTTAAAATCACAGTCGCATCAAGTCAGAACAACGACGTTTAGGAAACGAGGTCTCTCAGCTTGGGAAGACAAGCGATGCTGGATGAGTCCTAGCCACTCATTACCGTACGGCCATCCAGACACTCATCTACCTCCACCCAAGAGACAGAAACTTTCTCCTCCTCCGTCCGGCGATGTCTGATGATGAATGCTTCCTCTCTGTTGTGCTTGATGTTTTGCTTTTTCGCTCCATGGCGTTTTCTATGGGGTATTGTGAGTGAGTGCCTTGGAACATGCGTCCAACTCCTGATCACTTCATATCATGACTTACATATCAACTGGTTTTTCCTGACGTTGTTTTCTCCCTGCACATGAGTGACTTTGTTTTCTCCGGTGATGTGAGCCATAAAAACTTTGTTTCTGCTACCATCAGTATTAACTGCATGTGGCTGTGATGAAAATCGGTTGTGTTGATGAATAACATATCATGTACATACTGTGTTGTTTTTCTTTTGACATAAAGATGGGATTCTCACTCATTAGACAGAAGTAAAAGTTTTAATCATTTTGTAAGATGGGTAGGGTTAGAAATAAAGTTGTTGATTGTAAGTTAGAAATAAAGTTATCACCACGTCGCTGTTTGTAAGATAGGTGAAATATAAATGAAGTTAGAATCACTTCACTGTCTGTATAGTTAGAAATAAAGTTATAACCATATCACTGTTTGCAAGATAGGTGAAATGGAAATGAAGTCAGAATCACTTCACTGTTTGTAAAGTTGGAAATAAAGTTGACGTTTGTAAAATTAGAAATAAAGTTGACGTTTGTAAAGTTAGAAATAAAGTTGATGATTGTAAAGTTTGAATTAATGTTAAAATCATTTCACATTTTGTACAGTTTGTAAGATCGGTGAAATAAAAAATGAAGTCATAAGTATTTCACTATTTGCAAGATAGGTAAAGTATAAAATAAAGTCAAAACCATGTTAGAGTTTGTAAGTTAACATCCTCATCAACGCATGTAACATCATGACAATTTCTTTGGCTTAGGAAACATCAACCACTTTGCTGACTCATGTCTATAAATAGCTCAGACTCATGAGGTGGTAAGACGTCAGTCATACGAATCTAATCAGTCTTGTTCAACCTTTTCACCGACACGTGTGTGGACGTGTCATTCAACATCGATGGCGCCTCACGTCAGACAGCGTGACCTTTTCACCGACATGTGTGTGTGGGCTTTATTTATCAGACAAAGCGATGGCGCCTCACGTCAGACAGCGTGACCTTTTCACTGACATGTGTATGGACATCATTTCATGTCTATAAATAGCGCTGACTCATCATAAAGTGATGAACCTTGTTGACGACCTTTTCACCGACAAGTGTATGGACATCATTTCATGTCTATAAATAGCGCTGACTCATCATAAAGTGATGAACCTTTTGATGACCTTTTCACCGACAAGTGTATGGACATCATTTCATGTCTATAAATAGCGCTGACTCATCATGAAGCAAAGAACCTTGTTGATGACCCTTTCACTGACAAGAGTGTGGGCGATAGTTCATTGCGATGACTCATTCAAAAGAATCATGTGATTAACACGATTCTATTAACTGTGACTCACACAGATAACACAAAGATTCAACAATGTCAGCTACTTTACTGATATCACGCAAACCAGTCATGATACAATGTCCGTTGTGAAACACTGCAATATGTACAGGATGCCACTTCCGAATCAGAGCAGCAGGAAAGAGTTCAGTTTCATAAAATATACAATGATTACTGGTTTTAATGTTGGCTACATTCACTAACATCTTCAATTGAACAGACACTACTATATTCTTCAATGTCAGGGGACTGAGGCGGAGATGAGGCATGAGTGTTCGCATTTTCTTGACGACTTCCTAACACATGGACTGCATCACGAAATGAGAAAGATTTCCTAGGACTTGGATTTTGCCACAGCGAAAGATTTGAAGATTTCGACCGATGCTCATGCGAATGACCAACATTTGCGGACGACCGCGATGATAGACTGAATCGGGAAGATGGGTATGCAACTGTTCTAAATCGATGTCGCTTCTGAGATTCATTTCGCGCATGGCGTTGATGATGCGGATGGGAAGCATGACTCATAAATGACATGAGGGTTTAGTGAACTTCCCTTTTATACTTTTCCTATGAGGGTTTTGGAATCACAATGTAGCAGTGATCATTATGTAGAATCATCTCTTGAATGCGAATAAATACAATGCCGTCTCCTACGTTAATGACACGGCAAGAGTTGGATAGGATTGCGCGATGCAACCTTCGTAGATGAAAGCGTTCTAGAGTTATCTGAAGTTGACGTTTCGTATCATGAAATTTAACACACTGACTTTTCCATGATACATGGAGCCATGCTTTTAACTTGACAACAGCAGTTTTACCATGTATGAGCATCGACAGTCACCGTGCTTTCCATTACCAACTCCCAACACAAAGACGGATTCCCCTATGACGCGAAAAGGTTTGACGTCAATGCCTGCAGTAACCATCTCATTTTTACCAAGTTACAATGCCAAACGATAGACGTTGCCAACCCTGAGTTACTGAGGCTAGACGAAGAAGGCCTGATAGCAAGCCAGCAACCATTTGCGTGTTAAGCTCTTGAATCCGTTACAGGCATTACTCAGAGGGGATCTTATCCCAGCTCCAAGGCCTCGACCCACAAATCCAACCTCGATCGGACAGAGCGTGCGTCATATCACTGTGTTGGTATCCGGGCCCCAGTTTTGACATGAAAACCGGTGGAGTTATTTACAATAGGAAACGACCCAAGTCACAGAGACTCATAAACGACTGCTTTTTATTCAAAAACTTTAATTATTATCATTAAATATGAATTCAAATTTTTCAGTATTTTAGTACTAATCATAAAACGTTCATAAGTAGTCTGTCACCTACAGCACAGAAAGAGCTGTCGAATGTTTTTTGAATCAAGTCTAAAGGACTTGTAGAAGCAAAGTTATAGCCGTTTGAAGATTTCGGCCTACTATCATCAAATGGTCAGTCATGCTATACTGACTAACCTATAAGTCTGACACCTTAGCTGATATCAGCAATGGAAAGTCAGAAGTCCGATATCGGAACTCAATAGAAACGACTTACCTGTAGTCAGTTTCTCAACTTAGTGAAATTCCTCTCCCGATCCCGTCCTTATATACCCTGCGTTTTTTTAATTTTGTTACCTTGACGCACTTTGCTACGTTGAATTGTTTTTGCAGCACGTCTTGAGTTGAAGGTGGATTATGTCCCCGCCTCTTGACCTCTACTGGCTGGACTCTGTCCTTCTTTCAATGCCTGAGGTACATTTCAGTCAATAGTGACTCTATTTTTTTTTTGATAGATGCTAATCTTTCCTTATTATAAATATAACTTTTGAGGCTGTGCATCTTGAATGTACAGGACCGCGCTTGGTCGGGTTTGAGCGTCCAGGATGAAGCGGTCGAAACGCGATCATCCTGACCAGGTTCCTGTTGATGACCTCATTAAAAATAGTCAAATAATTTGTATGCATATTTTGTAGAATTTTGTTTCACGTTTTAGCTTAAGGAACTAACATTAATTCTCTTACACACCTGGTAGATTTTAGATAGCGTAATCCCACTGTGTTAGCTAGATCTGGTATTTTGATTGGAAACAGACCTGTCCTCTTATCATCTGAATGGGCAGACTGTTAAATAGGATCTTTTCAATATATGAGTGATAAACATAATTTTGAACAGAACGACTTACTCGCCAATTCATTACATATGAGGAGAGGAGAAGCGTTGTTTGTCCTTCTAGTAAGCATTTTTAAAAAGTTTTAGACATTTTAGGATATAAAAATTTTCTTTTAAATCGTATTTTGTACCTATTGAAAATTAACTAGTCATTAGCTTGTTTTTTTTAATTTTGTTACCTTGACGCACTTTGCTACGTTGAATTGTTTTTGCAGCACGTCTTGAGTTGAAGGTGGATTATATCCCCGCCTCTTGACCTCTACTGGCTGGACTCGGTCCTTCTTTCAAATGCCTGAAGTACATTTCAGTCAATAGTGACTCTATTTTTTTTTTTGATAGATGCTAATCTTTCCTTATTATAAATATGACTTTTGAGGCTGTGCATCTTGAATGTACAGGACCGCGCTTGGTCGGGTTTGAGCGTCCAGGATGAAGCGGTCGAAACGCGATCGTCCTGACCAGGTTCCTGTTGATGACCTCATTAAAAATAGTCAAATAATTTGTATGCATATTTTGTAGAATTTTATTTCACGTTTTAGCTTAAGGAACTAACATTAATTCTCTTACACACCTGGTAGATTTTAGATAGCGTAATCCCACTGTGTTAGCTAGATCTGGTATTTTGATTGGAAACAGACCTGTCCTCTTATCATCTGAATGGGCAGACTGTTAAATAGGATCTTTTCAATATATGAGTGATAAACATAATTTTGAACAGAACGACTTACTCGCCAATTCATTACATATGAGGAGAGGAGAAGCGTTGTTTGTCCTTCTAGTAAGCATTTTTAAAAAGTTTTAGACATTTTAGGATATAAAAATTTTCTTTTAAATCGTATTTTGTACCTATTGAAAATTAACTAGTCATTAGCTTGTTTTTTTAATTTTGTTACCTTGATGCACTTTGCTACGTTGAACTGTGAATATGCAATCGATAAGAGGGGGGGTCAGAACTTTTTCTCTCCGATTGAGTTGGGAAGAAGTTCCTAGACCCAACATTGACCAAAACGTCAAATTTGCACTCTGTTTTCCCTTCCGAGGTCTCCTTCATGTCGAAAAATGGACTTTCTCATCCCAAAACATCCAACACCTGACTTTTTCAACTCTGACATTTTCCTGCCATTTTCTTCCCTAAACACAAGAAAATTAGTCCAAACTGAGCTTTCCACTGCATTTTTCTCACTTTTAGCTTTCAAATGAGCTATTGAACGACTTTCTACGATGTCTACAACCAAAGTTGGAAGATCGTTGCCGAGGGGGGGGGTCAGAACTTTTTCTCTCCGATTGAGTTGGGAAGACGTTCCTAGACCCAACATTGACCAAAACGTCCGAATTTGCACTCTGTTTTCCCATCCGAGGTCTCCTTCATGTCGAAAAATAGACTTTCTCATCCCAAAACCTCCAAAACCTGACTTTTCCAACTCTGACGGTTTCCTGTCATTTTCCTCCCTAAGCACAAGAAAATTAGTCCAAACTGAGCTTTCCACTGCATTTTTCTCACTCTTAGCTTTCAAATGAGCTATTGCACGACTTTCTACGATCTCTCACACCAAAGTTGGAAGTTTGGCAGGAGGGGGGGGGGAGACGTCTTCAAAACTTTTTCTCTCCAATGTCGCTGGAAACATCCTTCCTAACCAAACATTTCACGTAGAGTCCGAATCTGGCCTCCGTTTTCCCATCCGAGCACTCCTTCTGCCCGAAACATGGACTTTCTCATCCCAAAACCACCAAAACCCGCCTTTTTCCAACTCTACCGTTTTCAGAGATTCTACTCCTTGCTGCTCCTCCCTGCCTTCCTCCCCCAAAAATTTCACGTAGATTCCAAATCTGAACTCCACTTTCACATCCGAACCCTCCTTCCTGACGATTTCCCAACTTTTCTCATCCCAACACCACCAACACCCACCCTTTCCACACTCTATCCCTCCCACATTCCTATCACCTTCCTTCCCTTGCTGGAAAACTTCCTTCCAGGGGGGAGGGAACAGTTTCCTCCTCACGGACCCATTCCTCCCAACACATCATTGGCCAACTCCCTTCCTGCCAGAGGGGGGCTGAGTCAGCATGATGACTCATCATTTCACATTTTGCGCGTGAATTTGCCACGGGGTTACTACTAAACTGCATAGATTTTGGTAATTTCTTATTAATGTTTGATTCTAGTAATCCATAGTCATCTAATATAGTTTTGTGTTCTGGATCTGTTATATTAATTTGTTTATCATTATTTGTACTTTGTTTTTCAAGCTTTTTAAATGGTTCCATAGTTTTTACTTGCTCGGTTTGCTGCATTTTTTCAAACATACGAGGGGTGATTGATAAGTTCGCGGCCTGACATAGAAAGCTTAAAGCCAGGCCATTATGCACATGTGGATTGAATCGATGGAATGTGCTGACGGCGCATGACGAGTGATCAGTCGATCCGGTGAGCTGTTGGTAAACCACAGCTACTTAACTTCAGTTACTAACTTATCAGTCAGTTAGTCAGATAAGTGTTGCGTAAGATGGATCACGTTTCAAATCGAGCTGTCATTCGTTATCTCGGCTTGAAAGGACTCACACCAAAGGAGATTCATGATGATATGGTTGGAACACTTGGTGAGAAAGCTCCGTCCTACACCACAGTCAAGAAGTGTCAAAAAGTCTCTTCCCAAAAATGAAATTGGAGCTCAGTGGTCAGCACTTCGCATCCAACAGTGACGTCATGGAAGCCGTTGAGGAATATCTGGACTCCGAAGACTCGCACTTCTATGAGCAAGGGATCCGCGCATTGCAGCACCGTTGGGCTAAGTGCGTTGATTGTAGGGGCGATTATGTCGAAAAATAAGTATGTATCGTATGCGAAATATGCTTTTTTCTATATCGGGCCGCGAACTTTTCAATCACCCCTCGTATCAGATTGAATACCAGCTTTTATCATTCTATGCTAAAGATGATTTTCTTACATAATATTTTTTTGTTTTATTAACTCTTCTAATTTTTTAATTCTTTTAAAATTATCAGCTTTAATTTTATCCATTTTTAAAATATAATATTTGAATTTTGTGGTAACATTGGAATACAACAAAAACATTTTACTGAACAAATTATTTTTTTATTGTTTTGTTGTCTGACATCTTTTCGTTTTAAGTTTTGTTTAATAAAGTTTTTAGTTCTTCTAAAAAAACTTTATCATTTTCTTCATTAGAAATTTTACCATCACTAAAAGTTTTTCCATCCTTTTTATTCTTGTCATCAACTTTTTCTGTCTGTAATTGAAATGATATTTGATTTACTTCGTTAGCTATTTGATCAAATTTTTCAATCTCATCTAACGTAATAACATTATCATCACATACTCTTTGAAAGTAGTAATGTAATTTGTCATAGACTTCTTTAACGTGAGAATGTTTATTTTTTAATGATTTTCGTTTCTTAGTAATTAAAGATTTATCTAACATTGTAACAAGTGAAGTTGCAAAAACACCCGTACCTGTTAAAGCAGTAGCAACTACTGGAATTACTAAAACACCTGAAGATATAACAATTGTTAAAGCACCTAAAGAAATTGTTAAGAATATGCCAATTCCTTGTGTTACATTCTTAGCTTTAGTCCATCTCTTTCTTAATTTATTATAATGCTCTAATCTTAATAATAATTGAGATTCCTTATCTTTCATATAACGTACTCTATCCTTGTGTTTTTCTTTATTCAATTCACTTATTTTTAACTGTGATAACGAAGGATATATTCTTGCGGTTTCTTCCACTTTTGTTTCTTCCATTTTCGTCCCCGTTGAGGTTTCCATTTTTAAAGAAATATTTTGAATACAATCTTCTGGTATATTGAGACTACGTGATATTTTGAGACAACTTAAATTTTCGTCTGCCTAAATTTTCAAAATTCTTAGACCACGTGATATTTTGAGACAACTTAAATTTTTGATTACGTGATATTTTGGGACAACTTAAATTTTCGATTACGTGATATTTTGAGACAACTTAAATTTTCGATTACGTGAAATTTGGAGTCTACCTAAATTTTTGAAATTTTGATTTTTTGAAAATTTGTCACTACCGAAATTTTCGATTACGTGAAATTTATAGACTACGTAAATTTTTGAAAACCCCGCAAAAGTGTGACATCCGGTGCAAGCGAAGCGAAGCGAAGCGCCGCGCCGGATGTCACACTATATACTACTGAACTTGAAGCGCAAGCACATCCATTCTTTTGCGGAAACATTAAATCAGAATCTCAGGGAACGTTTTTCTGTGGATGATCACGTTTTGGGAAATATGAGTATTCACACATTGGCTTCTTTACTGGACCCACGATTCAGAAAATTAACATTTTTGTCTAAGGAAGAAACAAAAAACATGGTGAAGCAAAGGATAATTGAACAGATGGAGAAACTGGCACTTGTTAAATTAGACTCTTGTTCTACGCCTGTTTCTAATATTATCGATTCAATGAGCGAAAACAAACCAAATAGCAGATTATCTCTTTTGAGGTTATTGGACGAGGTTATTATGAGCCACTATCTGCAGAATTAGTTTCTAATTTGGTGTCACCTTGTGAAGAGGAATATAATTCTTACATGAATCATACGAAGGTTTGTAATGAAGTTGATCCACTGCAATGGTGGAAGACAAACGGACAGAATTATGAAACGCTTGCGATTTTAGCAAGAATTGTTTTTGGTGTTCAAACAACCAGTTCACCAGCTGAACGCGTCTTCAGTAGTGCCGGAAATGTCTTCGAACAAAATCGACTGTCGTTGAAAAACGATAACGCAGACATTATTATTTTCCTTCACTGCAACAGAAATTTATTTTAAATTCTATTCACGTATTTGGTTAATTAATCTTTATGAACTATATAATCGCATGCAAGTTATAGTTCTTAATGTGTGTGGATTTTTATAGATTTGTATGTAATCCATGAGTTTACGAACACTAATTTTCAAAAATTTTGTATTGGTCACTCGAGTATACAGCTATCGTTATCAGTTTTGTTTTACTCAAGTTAGAATAGGCCTACATGTAGGTCATTATATCGGAATATAAGCTTGTATTAATGGACTAGGAGACTATTTAGGTAAATTAGCAGTGATTATATTATAAAAGATAACTTTGAACAATATAAAATGGTATATGTATTGGTTAATCGGGATAATTCAGCATAATTCGGGATAATATCTAGCAATAAAAACAACTGACTTCAGCTCGAATAGTGGTATTCGAGCGGTAAATATTCGAACGAACTATTCGAGCCAAACACTATTCGCGCCCAGCCTTGCGAGGAGGATATTCAACTCCAAAAAGCTACTCCATATTTATCTTACCCTATTCACGTCCCCAATGATGTTATCTTAATTGTTTCTGCTGCACTCATAATATTGATATTGGAGAAAAATGTTTCTGTTGTCTCATTCAATTCAATCATGACGTTATTGACGGTAAGTCAAACATACGCGAAATGAAAATATGTATATTTCATTGCTTGATGACAAGGCGAATTTTTTTAATGTCGGTGAATTTCAAGTGATAATTTGAATCATTGGATTCATCTTTTATTGTAAAATTATTTTAGGTTAGTTTTCTTTAAGCAAATACAGTATAATCATCAGTCTTTCCAAGAAACGATACACTAGGTCGACTGCGTAGGGACTTCTAAAATTGGTCTGGGATTCATGTAACTCAAGCCTACATTTTCTAGTCTCATCTTACATGTAGGCCTACCTACCTCACTGACTCAAGTCATAGAATGTGCTATATTTACCTTAATTTCCCTTTTTGAATTGCAGACTGTTGGATACTTGAAAAGAAATCTTTCTTGGAACGCTATGGAGAAGTTAGTGAAGCGGTATCTTCACTTCGGCGACTATTACACTACAAGATGTCTAAGACTCCCGAACGATCGTGGGTATCCTTCGACTTGCGCCACCAAGTCAAAGTTCTTCTACACCGCTATTTACTGACCATCAATGATTATCGAGATAAACTAAAGGAGGATAACGGCGATATTTTATACTCCTGCGATGATATTTCCTCGACTAACCCTTTAGTTTTGCACGTATACATGTCGTCTGATGGTGGTCATGCAGTTACACCGATATAGAAAACAAACTCTGCGGCCTGTACACGCCGTTTTATTGGACCTTCCAATTCATCTGCGATGGAAACCGGAGAATATCATAACATTTGGATTATGGTTGAGTAGCAAAAAGCCAGACTGGTCTGTCTTCATCAACGATTTCTTCGAAAATTCTTTGATTGGGAAAGCCTTTTCCGTTGTTGTAAAAGGCACAGTGTTTGAAGTAGTACTCAAAATTCACACAGCTGTCTTTGACTTACCTGCTCTTGCATCGATCGTGAATCGTGTACAGTTCAATGGAAAATTTGGATGTTTATTTTGCTGCAGTCCGGGAATAAACATTAAGGTAGGCAAAGGTAACAGCCGGAAATATGGAGAAATTATTGATCCACCTTCGGATGAAACTTACGCAAATTATTTCGAAATTGCCATGGTGCCTTATCATACTGCTCTATGTTTTCGTTTGAACAACAATTTTTTAACTACAAAGTGTTGACTCAAGGTACCACATCTTTTATAGAGCAAATATGTAACGAACTGCCTCTACTAAAATTTTGTAAATTATATTTAGAAGTATGTAATCTTGGTGAAAAGGAAAAATTACTGAAGATGCTATCTTTAGAATACAACGACTTTCAAAAAATCGTTAATGTAAATCAATGTTATGTTAAGCGTGGACGCCTTAACCTGTATGATAAGTGTTATCGCAGACTGGGTAGATTCTTTTCTACCGTTGTAGAAGTCAGTCATAAATAAAAAATATATTTGTTGATGTTTGTGAGTTTCATAAAAATTCTTCCAATCAAATATTTGCCAAAGTAAATTTATTGTCACCATATGAAATATCGATGTTAAATTTCGGTAGATATGATATACCTCATGTTCCACGAGATGTTGTAAATATTGTTGAGAAGCATTCTTCTTTGTATGGTATGTGTAGAACAAACGAGTATAAACATATATATCTGTGAATGACATAGTTCATCCTTGTGTTGTAGTTGAACATTTTGATTCTAATCTGGAATCATCAAAGATGATTGTAATGCCATGTACCGCTCTACCCGAATACTGTTGAAATTTGTTCTTATTATGTTTTATGTGCTTTCTAGACCTGCTCTTATATTCTCCAATGTCATTTGTCATAAATAAGGAAGAAAGGATTGATTAAGAGTCTGAGTAAAATGGCTCCCAATCCATGATACGAATATGAGGTGTCGGTGTCACGGTCTTTCCCCTAGTTTCCACTTTCTAAGTAGTCAATTGAGTCAGTAGGAAGTTCAGTTCAAAGAACTTTGGTCTCATTCGAGATATACCAGTGAAAATCTGTTATGTTGATAAATACCGGTATGAAAATCAGAGAGTAATTGATATACATACTGTACGTGTACTTTTTGTATATTATCAAAAAAGCATCAATCGCGCTAGTTCGCTTATTTGGCCTATATCTGGTGTTATTGACGTCTGGTGGTAATGTGGTTATACCCTCTATTAGCACTTTATCATCAACATCAAGCTAATGAGAAAAGAAAAACCTGACTTATTGACACATGTGGTTCATGAAATTGTAATGCTGTTAGCCAACTGTAAAACCGATCATGATTTATTCATTATCTAGATTTCTTCCTTATTGATCTGATTTCACGATGAAAAGTGCGTTAAATTGTTTCTTCATTGGCCATCATTCTATTAACGGGCTGAATTTGTCATTATGACATGGTGTGTCATTATATTTAATCTTGTCAGCTTTCAAAGTGTATCATGACATTTTTGTAAGTTGTTGTAAGTTGTGCATTCTTATTCATCTGAAGGAGCCTTTGTTTTAATTGACTAATTAATTGTTGGCAAGCCTGAACTCAGATTTCGGAGCGTGCTCAGCTGGGTGTTCGCTTACCTTAGATATCGTGATCTGTAGATATCCGATATAGCTTCTCGTGCGGCTCCTGGATTTCTTGGTAGGTCTCAGATATCGCTTGGTGATATTTAGCAAGATATTGTACATATGTTTTCTGTACTTGCATTGACATGATATTTGATTACTCTGAATGTGTTGCCTAGTGACTTTATACTTTTGAATGCTCACTTTACTTTCGTTTGTAACGCTGTGCCAAGTGGTTGAACTGTAAGTAGACGATTTTGTATAAATAGAATTTGATAGAAGGAATAAGATCATTTTACAATTTTGAACACATGAGATTTTCCGAAAATATATTTGTTCTTACTTTTATGCATAATTTATTGTAATTTTATCTCTACCAAAATTACAATTTAATGTAGTATGATGTATAATAATTGCAATTAAGTGATGGATTTATATACCCGCATTGCAATTTATCGATGAGAAATACATAAAAATTGCAATTAGTTAATCACAATTTATTGCAATCCAATGCATTTTGGGTATAGAAATATAACATTAATTGCGATGAATGTAATGGATATAGAGTATAAATTGCAATCTGACCGCAATTCGTTAGACTAGTGCAGCTTCCTAGTGGTGCTATATACCGAATGTAATATGCCCATGAACACTGACTCAAACATCTTTGCTGCCCAACTCATCAGGTTCACTAGGATTTCTTCAGATACTTCCGCCTTCATATCAAGAGCTAAGGGCATTTTCAATATCTTCAAGGAATGAGGTTACAAGGTCAATCCATAAATAAATTCTTGCATAAAGTTCTCCTCGAGAAATACCCGTAGTTCCTCGTTTGTAAGTTTGGTTGTTTTTCACCTTGCGAAATACCTTCCATCATAGCAATGTTAGACTAACAACTATTATCCGTGTTCACATGTATCCAAATTTATTTGCGGTGAAGTTCTAGCTATGTTTCCTCAGTTTTGGAGAGACCTTCCTTATCGTTCATTCGATATAATTGGCCTGGCCCCGCCATGTGGTACAGGTTTGAGGTTAGGGACCGAAACCTTGCTTTATGCAGCCACATGGTTTCTCCTTGATGACTCCGTACATAGCTATCTTATTTTGGTTTCTTATGCGTCTTGATTTTCATCATTTATGATTTTGTTAGTTTCTCGTCATGTTTCATGCCGAGCTCTAATTTTAGCTTATAGTTATTACAGTTTATAGTTTAATTTATTTCCCGTCCCTTCAAAAGTCGGGTCGACTACCCGTTATTTGTATTACGTTTCTACTCTGCATTGGGGTAAGAAACTCTGATATAAGTATTAATTTAATACACTCTAATTTTTTACACGATTTTCCACTGGGTTAGTTGTTTAACTTTGGCTTTTTCTTTTTCCTGAATTATTCGATTTTTTCCTGTGTCGTGTTTTAAGTTAATCTTAGAACTCAGAAACATTTTGTGTGAGGGGGAGAAGGTCAGTGAAATTTTTCCGAGTTATTTTTCCCACCCAAAAATTTGTTTTGAGGATACGATCCCCAAGGGTAGAATGGACCACGCCGAATCGAATAGTACCACTCTCGAAGCTCTATGAGGCCGGAACACTGAGAAAAATTAGTTGTAGTGAACTGGGACACTTACACGCTACTCACATGTAACGCATATCGTGTGAGTAGCGCATTCTCATAACCAACCTCTCTCCGTGATTGAAAGCAATGTCTTCTCATCAAAAGAAACTTGAGACTACATTCTTGATATCACCAGTGCGATACATGCATCATGATATGTACAAGATAAAATGAAATTGTACGAACGACGGATAATAAATGACATGATTCAGTAAATAACTAAATCAAAGACAGTACACATATGTAAGTCGAACAGACAACGAGATTGTAGATAGCAACTGGATTGCTAGTCAGCTCCAAACTGACACAGTACAACAGGATGCATTTGGTCAGAACTTTCATTCAACTTATTTTTCGTTCTACGAATCTGAAGGCAAATATTGTTTCTCATTCTAAGAAATAGTGAGATCGAGGTCTCATCAAGCTTTTAAGATATCACGGCAAGTCACCATTCTTTGTATTTGACAATAACTTTTTCGCATATCCCTCACACAGTAAAACAGCTCTTTGGAGTAGTTTACACGGCGCCCTCATTGCTTCTTTCCATGGTGTTCAAGTCCGGCGGTAGGAGTTTTGTACCGTTGATGCCGTGAACAGAGACTTTGCTGGGTCGAACCATTATGCCTCGTCCCGAACGACAGGAAAAGTAGCGTCGGCCCTGGACAGCTCCGTCGTGGCGGCCACGATCAGTTCGTAGCTCTAAACCCAACCAAATTCCATCCGCGAAGTCAGTTGTACCAATGTATCGGACAGTTCCTGTAGATGGAAATATACATGGATACTAGTTGAATATTCAGCTTTTTTCCTAAATCTCATCATTTGAGATACTATTTCATTATTAGAAGGCTAGATACAAAATGCTACCATATGTATCATATACTTTTCATTTCATATCTACAGAATATGACCATTTAATTTTTCTATTTAGATGAACAATATGATTGTCGACATTGAAGTACTGAGTAATAAGAAGTGATATAGGAATTGTCGAAATGCTGTTATGAGAAAAATCATTCATCACCGAAAGGAACACCAGAAATGTGCTGATACATGCCACGTACATTTATGCTAGATGCACAATTGAGCAAACGCCTTCGGTTGAGAAGATTAGCGAAAGCATGAGGCACATGCATGACAGGAAAACATGTGAGTATCACGCTAATGTGAGATTCAAGCTGTAAGTTCTTTTCCAAGTTAATTACGAGTATATAGTGCTTACCTATTTCGTTGTTAAGAATGCATAGTACCAGCATGCCTTCCCGCAATATGAACCGCTCTTCCGCATTGGCGTCTCCGGCCATTGTCAGTATCGGTCTTCGCCCGCGCTGACGGCCTAAGGAACCGTAGTTACCGGTTCCATCACTGTCGGCACTTCCAGACCGACTCCGCGTTCCACCCGATGATGAATCATGCAACCTAAATAAAGATGACAGATATGTTTATCTATGTATATGGCAATTACCATTATCAGCATGCGTCAATAATATCACCAGAAAATGTGTATGAGAGACTACTACAGGTCATGCACGAAGAACATTTATTAACAACATCAACAAGAGTCACTAAAAAGTTCATTGACTACCAGAATCATTTCCTGCTTTTGAAACAAATTATTCTACACTTATAGAAAATGATGCGCTAATAGGAAAATATTCTTTCCAACTCTGACTCCGGGTCTCGAATAAATCTCAAACTTATACTCTGACTCGGGATGTGGCAATTTCTGTGACTCCGCATCCTTCCACAAATGCTTTCTAAATACCGAGCGTGAAGGACTTGAAACTGTTGAATTCGAAAATAAGCCTTTGGGGTCGTATATATCTTATTGAAACTAGTATACTTAAAATTTAGAGATGAAGGACAGAACACTAATAGATTTATTTTCTCTTTAGAGTAAAAAGATATAAGATAACATACGTAAGAGTGTGCAATTAAACACAAGAGAATTTGAAATTATGATCACAATGTCATCGTTACTCGACATGCCTCTATCACTTTCGTCTATCTTTCCCCGTTCAGCAGTGCAAAATAATATTATTTGTGTTCAAATGGTTTGGTCTGAATGCGCCTTCATACAGCTGCGAATAGGCGTACCAAATGGGGCCTAGTTATTGAAGTTCTCAGTTCTCTAATACGAACATGTGCTCGCATGAAGATGTTCATCTGCTGGGATCAGCGGCGAAATTTAGTCTCTGTACATGAATTATCAAAGCTCGTTTATGAGCCACACGTCGGGAAAGATATGTATACCACATGTAGGCATGGGCCTACTTAAGTAATTTCAGAGCTAAATCAAAGCTATTACAGCTATTATAGCAATTACAAAAATTGCTAAAAGAGTGATGATTTGGATTATTTGAGTTTCTCGAGTCACTATTTTTGGCAAAATTAGTGAATCAGCTGTTTCCACATATCGGAATACAAAATGCACCCAAAATACTCGCTAGCTTTTAACAATCTAGAAATCCCGCTTCTTGACACGGACAAAAACTGTTTAATCACATGATCTACGTATGCTAAAAGCTAGGGAAGAACATTTTGCATTTTGCAACCAGCTCATCCACGAACTGTTAATGTAAGCTAAGAAACTGATGCCGTATCTATTTGTTCGACGTGTATGTTTATATCATTCAACATTAATTAAAGCGATTAATGAATGAAAATCCATGTCTTTGATTAATGTTGAGGGAGATTTAGCAAGTGTGTAGTAAATTTGAATAACTTACATTAACAGTAAACTGCATTATTAGGTAGCATGTTCAATACTACTTATCAATTTTTAAGAGTAGAATAAGAAAAAATAATTGATAATTCAAAATGCACTAGCTCCTAAACGAAGCCGAAGCACACGTTCACCTTTGAGTATGTTAATTATCAGCTTCATAGTGTGGTTGAAAAAAACATCCATGTAAATCAGAGTAGTCAGTCAATGGGAAATGATCATCAAAAATGGCCTTTTTTGATATTTTTCAAAACAATTCAATTTTCGTCGACCTCCAGTTTGACAACGACTTGCAGTAGAAATTTTCTTTTGGTTCTAGCTGTAGTCCGTTATTGTGCCTAATGCATAGTGAAAAAACCATTGAGTCTGGAGTAAATCTTCAAGTAGAAATTTTACAAAATAGGCCCACAGTTTTAGTCAACTTTGATAAGCTGCATCTCACGATTGAGAGATCATGTCGGGCTGGAAATTGTTGTGCATACTAACCTACACTAGTATAATACATGTTAAACATTGCGACAATAGCTGACATAGTTTTTAAGATACAGGTCCTCAAACATACGGAAATTCAAAAAAACTAAAATTTTCATTCATATTTTTTTGAACATAGTCTACTTCAAAAGACTGTAGCTCGTAAAGTATGGCGATTTGACGGAAATATTTGATCTCGTAAAGTATGGCGATTTGACGGAAATATTTGATTTCTATCGGTTTCCTACCGAGAATAAATAGCTGTTTAAGTTTGAAGAGAATCTGAAAACCTTCACCACAGGCCATTTGTCAAATTTTTGTGGAATGACCCATAAACATGAGGACAGCCCATACCTTAAAGAAGGCCTCCCCACATATACCAGAAGAACTTCGCATGTTTTTCAAGATTTTATTTCAAGGTCTAAAATTCAGTAGCGAATCAGAAAATATCAATGGAAATATAAATGCATGTGCAATGTGCATCTGACATGATATTCAACACTACACGCGGGACGGTATTACCATGGAAACACACAAACCTCGGTTTAGGATTGAGCACATTAAAAGTACGGGGTCAAAGATGATTTTGCAAATTTTGAACCGCTTCGGCCATTCGATAAGTTACGATTGCGTCAAGGAAATTGAAACCGAATTCACGTGCACTTGCAATGACAACAATTAAAACGCACCACAAGACTATCTTTGGAAAGGGGTCTTGCTACTAGTGTAGCATGGGATAATTATGACGCCAACATAGAAACTGCTGATAGTGAAGATAGTCTTCACTGTACTGTTGGTATTTGCTGCCAAAATAAAACGACAAGTAACCCTCAAGTTCAAAAATCTGAAACAAGACACGGAAAAGGCTTGAAGGTTTTTTTGTCTGTGGAGGAGAAATTCCTCCATACATGAAGCAGACAAAGAAGGCTGTCTTTTAAATTTTTGAACCACAAAGTAGTGAATTCACAGAAAAAATTCCTCGATTATTTGACTTCTGGTGGATGCCGTTATCACAAAGGCTTCAGATGCCATTATTTGCGGGATATTATGCAAATTTTGCTAGCGATAATTTACCTTAACAAGTTGTTTCATATATGGAGCCAAATTTCGCATCACCGACTCAGAATAGTGTCGTACGAGAAACTATGATCCGATCCTTGAACATTGCTGATGAAATTGGCGAAAAATATGCTATTTGGACCTATGATCTTGCTGTCGCATTGAAGGCTTACTGCATTCAGCACTTAAAAGCACCCAAGTTTGAAAAACTACTTATTCTACTGGGAAACTTCCATATTGAGCTAGCGTTCTTCGGTGCTATCGGGACCTTCATACAAGATTCAGGTGTGGAGTTCGTTCTATCGGATTCAGGCGTACTGGCTGAGGACTCCTTGAATGGACTCATCAAAGGACGATTTTACAATCGATGTACGCGTGTTCACCATATATTAGATGCTGTTTTGGAACGATTTCTTTACCAAGGATTTGACACCTTAAGTTGTAATCAGAATGAAGCCATTTCAACATTTTTTTAACAACGCTCCACCTGATTTCGATCAATTAAAGGAGCATATCAATCACAGTGAACAGTTTCTCAAATATTGCACATCATACGAAAATTATTTAAGTCGAATGGTAAGGAGAGAGATGGGAGCAACAACATCCTATTTGGCTATGTACATTGTCCTTATTAATCGTGTCTTGAGAGACCTCCATATGTCCGTAAGAGCAAACAATTTGGACATGTATAATGAGACCCTGCCACAAGTAATCGCCTTGTTTTTCGCTCTCAATCGACCGAATTATGCACGATGGGGAACTTTGTTTTTGGAGAAACTAAGAAACTTACCCGAGGAGTGTCGAAATATGCTGAAGGCAGGTGCACTTTCGATTTGTCGGACAAGCAAAAATTTTGCTAGACATCCAATTGACTTGACACTGGAGCAAACTATAAATCGCGATGCATCATCCACTATGAGCGGCATGGTCGCATTTCGAAATAATCACAACGACATCAAGAGATGGACCATGACAACAACACAAAGAGGATTGACCATCTCTGATCTGAAGGAATCAGCTGGTTTGAAATCAAGTGAATTTCCCATGGCACAAGCAAAGCATCACCGCATTAAGAGGGACAATGTATATATATCTTCATTAATCGATTCCATCAAGAGCAGCTGCAATCCATTCAATAGGAATACTCAAACGGACAACTTGATTAACATCTCCATAGGAAGAGTTTCTTCAAGCGAATCAAAAGAATATCCTCTCGACACTTTTAATCGAAGTAATAAACATCGAGTTTCATTTCAAAGTGAGTGTACGGCTGATCTCAATCGATTTCTGTAGCCGGTGAAAAGAATCTACATCCACAATTTTGCTACTGAAAATAAGAAAACATGCGTTGCCTCAGCAAGATAAAAATTGCTGCTGAAAGCCTCAGACATATCTCCAGTAGAATTCTATCACTGCTAACTGAAAAACTTGTTGGATTTTCATTGAAAAAGTTGTTGAGATATCCAAGTAACAGCTGTACCTCTTTCACTAGCTCACTCCGATGGTTCATTTCTAAAGACGGATAAGTCAGCTTTGACGAAGGCTCCATAAAACAAACAGACGATTGAAATAACAGTTAATGAATTACCCGGACTGACACACACGGTGGTGGATTTCTGCTTCATTCCATGCTAACGATCATCAGCGGATTATCATCATGATTACAGATCGACTTCATTGAAGGACAACGAAAGAAAACTGCACAATGCCATTCTTGCATCAATTGACTTCGAGATTAATGGACCTCAACAAAGACCACGTCAGCCACTTGTACATCCTTTATGGAATGGAAAGTTTAAAAATGAATTCGCGAGCTTTCTTCAGAAAGAATTGCAAAAAGACTAAACTCTAGCATAATTGGATCAAAACAGATTAGTATCCTATACTGATTCCTGTGTGTTGATTTCAACAGATCAACAGATACATGATCAGGTCAACTCAGATGCGACTGGTATTTACCAAAGCCATCACGAAGAAGCTGATACCCTCATAGGGCATCATGTTACTCAACATCTTGACAAGAGCTGCAATATTTTAGTTCGGGCTTCAGATGCTGACGTTCTAGTAATACTGATGGGTCTTCTCGGCATCTTCAAAAAGGACAACATCAGTATTACCAGTGAAGTTATGATGGATTGTGCTATTGGAAATAACAGGAGCTGCATACATGTTAGCAGCATTGTCGAAAATTTGGACACAATGCCGAACTTTTATATCTCCTAATTGGGATACCACGCATTTACCGGATGCGACTTCACATCGTCGTTTTACCAGAAAGGTAAAGTCAAGCAGTTTGATTTCTTAAAAAAGTCACCTGAATATGTCACGGCTTTCGCAAACTTTTCGAATGCCGATATTGAACCAGACATGGAAACAAAACAGACTTTCGTTTGCCAAAAGTATGGTCAGAGAAGCGCGAATGAGGTTAATGAAGTAAGATGTGCGATTTTCAAAAAGATTAGTGGCAATATCACCAGTTCAAAGCCTCTAGGCAACATCAAACGCATCGACTGTGCACTCCTCCCTCCGTATCTACGTGTAAATACTTTGTCGCAACATACACGGAGAGCAAAATATGCAAGCACATTATGCTAGTAGTCTTGTATAATCTAGTATAATCTTGTAACGTCGATCTAACAGTTGGACTTGACCCATTGAAGTGCGGGTGGAAGAAAGATGGTGGGAGTTTCATTCCTTTGTGGTTTATTGGAGAGCCTTTGCCTACAGAAATCCTGGAAGACCACGAGGAAAATGACGATGGTGAAAATCAAGCTAAAAACAGCGAAGACGAAGGATGGAGTGATGACAGTAACGATACCGATGATGACTTGCAATGATCATTTGAAAAAGTACCTGATAAATGTGATAGATACTTGCTCGATATTTTTAGATTTATGAGATATAATAATAATAATAAAGTCGTCTATTTTTCAATTGTCCCAATAATGGTTATCGTGGGGCATCAAATTACAATGCATCAAGTTACAAAAATCACAGGAACAAAAAGTAACAAAAGTAATAGTAACTGAAATCATGGCCATGTCGAGCAGTAGTATACGGTCGCCAAAAAGTAAGTCACTCATGCAAGCGCATCTTCAATTCATGCGGAAAACCATCATTTGAAAGTCTTGACATAGAGATGAAAAAAGTTTTACTTCGCGAAGCAGATGAACATAAGGGAATTCGAAACTTTCAAGAATATCGCAGTGTCAGGGGTAAGATGATGCAACAGATGATCTGAATGACTGACAACACTCATAAAAACCTTGCAACCTTGAATTACCCGTCGATACTTTAAATATATTCTTTAGATGTAAGAGAACATCGATGGCAATTGATTAATACTATTTCGACAGATAATCATTTCGATTTGTTGATAAGGTGCATTTGTTTCGAATTATTTTTTTCTGTTTTGACACTCACACAGCATATACATGTAAGTCTATGTCCAACATCACGCACACTAAGTTCTTTGTGGATTCATATTTGGATGAACAATATCCATAATGCTTGATTAACTGAATATTGTTTGATCACCATTTTTTTGTTTTGGACCTGTTATTCAGCAAACGGTATGAAATCGTTTTCTTATTGATCCATACTTCTTTATGTTTTACATAAACGTGAGGATTGTTGTTAAAAAAGCCTTCCCCTACAAAATATGACCAAAATATATCAGTATCAAAGAGATTATCTGACTGTTTTGTTTTACGCAAGTCATTTCAGTGTGCCGAAGAACACGGGATCAACCCAATCGATAAAACATATGCCTTCACTATCCCTAGGCATGTAGGATTAACATGCAAACGAGTTTTCGCGGGTACCCTTATGTTATGATGGATCTAGTACAAACATTTGACTTTTTGACTTTTGTTGTGGTCAACCCAATCGATAAAACGTCTGTCATATGTGTTTTCGCTTTCCCTAGGCATGTAGGAATGATATGTAGGTCAGTTTTTGCGGGCACCCTTATGTTGCATCTAGTACAAATTTTGGGTGGGCCGAAGTCAGCTGTCAGGGCCAAACCCAACAGCTGTGACCCGGCAGACGATCAGCCTCGGATATGCCGCACAAATGTCTAACAAACTGCATGGTCAGACCTTGGGCACCCCTTCGTTAGAGTTCGACCCCTGGGCTGCCGGACTATACGCATATGCAAAATTCTACTACCATAGAATTGCATCAAAGGTCCCCTAGAGGGCTTGGGCTCCACCAAGCCTTACATGATGCGAAAATTCTAGATACCATAGGCCCCATACCATTATTATAGGCCTACGCCTTATGTAGTCAACAATCGATTGTATAGCAACCGCGTCAAGCACTGACACTATGTCTAGGCTACAGGTAACTGGGTAGCCTATTCATGAGCCTGCTAGTCAGGCCTAGGTTCTGCATCACCCCATCAAGCCAAGCGAAATGGAGTTTTGGTCCATATAATTGAGCCTAACGAATTTTATCTAATTAGGGCAAACCGCAGGCACACGTGGACGCCTCCATACATCGCTATTCGCTGGCCGTCATACAAGTCAACGGCATCCCTTTAGTGTAGTCGATCGATAGACAATAACAATAGTAGGCCATTCATGTATTCACGAATTTATGCAAAAAAGTAAAAGAAATAAAAAAGTATATGACATCATTGAACTTTTATTCCATAATTAATCAATATAATAGTTCAGTATTATCATACCAGTCATCTGCTGCGAAGGTCATCTACTCCTATTATTAGATATGTGGTTTTCCTAGAATTTTAGTGGATGTCGCTTTGTCATTCATCTACTAATTATCTGATGTTTGATCGTCCATAGTTAAGCCCCATGAATGTTTATTCCGCAAAGTAGACGAAAAAAATGCGTCACTCTTTATCTACTGTGCCGCAATATGATGAATAAAGAGATTGATGACTTTCCTCAACCATGCGCGTAACAAACTGCAAGATTTCTTGATACCTTTGGACTAATGAAGACTAAAGAAATCAGGTAATAACAAGAGTAGTAACCCTAATTACTTATTGACTTCTTATCATAGTATAAGCCGTTACTTTGTCATGCCAATGCCCTAATGTATTCACTAATTTATGTATGTTCTGATCAGTTCAAAATCGCTCCGCTCTAGACGCTTAACCTCTCCTCTCCATTCCGCTCCAGCTCAGGCTCCAGCTACGCTACAGATACCTGAACACCAGTGCAGAAAGATGAAGAATATCTAGTAGGTCAACCAAATTGTGGAAATATGCCTTGGCTCGTCATTTGATGAAATAAAGGTTTGGGAAAGCCAAGTTTCTGGTGGTAGTTCTAAAATAACTTCCTTTTTTACATCAAGCGATATATTTCAACCTTATGACCAAGGATATCTTCAGGTTGTGACAAACAACGATTTCAAATTTTGACAAATATATACAAATATCGATGGTCTAAGATATGAAAAACGTGAAGAATGGCACATTCAAAAATTCTTGCATAGGATAACAGATATAAGAAGTCACTATGTTCTTCATTTTTGGCCTTTGAATTCATTTGCGGCTTGCGTTCTTGATGTAGATAGCTTCCCGCAGTCTTTCATTTGTTTCATGAATTATATAATTACTGTTATTAGAGTGTCTTTACAAAACTGACGAGTTGAAACTTGCCAGATGTTCTTTGTAGCGTTGGTGCAATGGTCTTATTGTGCCATCTACATATACTTTGTTACATAAATTGCATTTTATTCTATAAGCTACTTTCGTTCTGTTACCTAGTTGATCGTTCTTAATGGGACATGTTGTATTCAGATTTTGCTTTCTTTTTTAAGAGGTTTCTCAAACATTGGGATTTGTGACAGATGCTGACATTTGATTTCTGTTTGGAACATTCTTTTCATTTTATTCGTCATTTCATTTTTTTCATTTCGTCCCTGATAAATGGCAATTTCAGTCAATAGATTGATTTTGGGTCTTGCTTCTTCATCTGCTTGGTGACTTTGGACCTTGATTGATATTAAAAACAAATGATTGTTCCAACGATTTCATATCAAGGTCCATCAAGAGCAGTCAACTATGTAACAGAACGAAACCTTTTCACTGCAACAAACCATCCACATCAAGGCAACATCAACCGTTTGAGTTAGTGATATCAATTTTGATAATGACTCATTGCCCATCTGAGACGTCTTTTTGTATGCTGATCTGATAATTCGATTTGAGAGGGCCTCTTACAGCTCTTGAAATTCGACTCAATAAGTCTTCTACGAATAGTGGACTTAGAAATAGACGAGACTAGTGCAGCCATCTCAGTTAACGAGAGACTTGGATCAACTTTAACAAATCTCAAAATTAGGCGGTCTCTACGTTTGGATGTTTTGCGTGGACGGCCAGAGCCCTCTTTACGACAGAGTCGAAAATCATCATTATGCCATCGATGCACATTTGTGTAAGGGACATTTAGTCGCTTGCTTGTAGCTCGCAAAGAAAACTCTAGTTCTAGCAAGGCTGACACTTTGCCTTTTGTGAATGCGATCTCATTATTGTTCATTTGTGCTTTGTATTCTGTAGAAATTTGTATAATGTAGAAAGAGATAGATTTCTAGCTGAAAGCAATCAGAAGTGCTGCCAACACCACCGCAACGAAGTCAGGAAGCTATGGAACATGAAGTCCAGTTAATCACATGTAGCAGTTACATCATTGTTGATGAATGATGGTGCTATACTGGCTCTGATTGACCGATTTTCTTTATTTTTGTTTTGCTTGATAGCTTTTGGCTTGTAGAACAACATATTACATAACAAAGGAAACAAATGTAATTTTATAAGAGTGAGGTATGATTTTGAGTAACATTGCTAAATGAAGATCAAATTATCTACTACTTTTTTATCTACAGGGTGATTCAGAAGTAGTCTACTGGTTTCAACTAGCTGTAATTTCTTTAGTACTGCAGATATCAACTTGAAATTTGTTGTGCTTAGGCAGAAGACTGGGAAATTTTGCCTGACAAATCCCTAATTCATGATAACAGATAATTGACCCAGTAAAATACATGTACATGTACATGTGCTATTAACACCTGTAATAATCGCAGATTTTAAGTAATGAAGTCATTTGAAGTTTCTCACACTGCTTTTCATCGTCAATTATGTGCATTGCGAGCAACCACAGTGTTTCAACTCTTCAAGTGTTAGCTTTCTATGTCATATGCCATCAGCTATCTATGTAAATTCACTCATGTCGTCTCTTATTCATCTTATATATAAAATGCAAAACGCCGACAAACTCCTCCTAAACCATGAAACTTTACGCCAATATGATACTACCATTTAATAGAACAAAAAATTTGTAGTTAAAACCGCCCGGTCTCATTTCCCTAAGTATCATAATTACAGAGAAAAGTAGACTTTTGTGTAAATTTTTACCGAAAAAATATTAATTACACAAGTAACTACATTAAATTTACAAATGAACTCCTCATTTGCTTTAAAAAATTGCCTCGCTAGACATGCGTCTCATTGATTCTAATGTTTCACGATGGATTCAGCAACAGCCAATGAGAACGCGATCTAAATGGTAAGACAGCCAATCAGTGTAGGCGAATGAGTTGGTAAATTTGGAATGCAACAATGTGCATACATACAATGTGCACTGTCTTAATTTAACATACTTATGCATATAAATCCTGGACGAAGTCCGGGGGCCTTACTAGTCAACAATAATTGTCAATCGATAGCTTAAGCTTCAAGTTCAAAATTGAATCTGTGAATCGTTCTCTTTTATTCATTCTTGTTCAGTAGACAGAAGCATTGTGTCAGCTATGGAACGCCGTACTCCAGTGGAACGCTATTTCTTAGCTCATTTGATGGATACACACGATAGTGCAACAACAGTGCAGAGAGAATTCGCGAAGCGTTTTGGACTCAGATCATGTGATCCGCGACCCTGTCCGGCTACCATCCGAAAAGCCCAAGAAGATGCCCACACATTAGGACTGGCATCATTACCGAGGAATGGACGCGACCGTGACGCAAGGAGCGATGAGAACGTTTCTCGTGTCCTTCAATCGATTGAAGATAATCCTCAGACTTCACAGCGCCGTTTATCGAACGAGCACAACTTATCGATCGCAGCCTACTGTGAATCGCATACTCAAGGAGGCGAAATTCCATCCCTATAGACTACGAGCCGTCCATTCCATGAATGAGGAGGATCATGAAAATCGTGTTGACTTTGCTTCAGAAATGTTAAATGAACTCGAACGCAATCCTAACTTTTTCCGGCAAATTCTTTTCAGTGATGAAGCAATGTTCCACACGTGTGGTGGAGTAAACAAGTGGAATACCCGTTATTATGCTCCTTCCGATCCGAATTTCACTATCGAAAAGCCTCTACACTCGCCAAAAGTCTGTGTCTGGGGTGTAACATGGGATCGCATATTCGGTCCATACTTCTTTACCGACGACAAAGGAAATTACGCCAACGTTGATGGCCAAGGCTACAGGAAAATGCTTGAGACATGGCTATACCCTCAACTGCAGCAATTCGAACCCTTTGAGAATGGTACGCTTTTCTTCCAGCAGGACGGTGCTACACCCCATACTTCGAAGATTGCGTGCGAGTTTCTCCGCGACATCTTCCCCGACAGACTAATTTCACGGAGGGGAGATATCCACTGGCCAGCTCGGAGTCCAACACCCCTTGACTTCTGGCTTTGTGGCGACATCAAAGCGAAAGTTTACACAACTCACATTGCCAATCTGAATGAGTTGAGGAGACGTATTGAGCTGGAAATAAGAAGAATTTCACCTCAAACACGAAGGAATGCTATCACTGCATTTGAAAGTCGTCTGCAGCACCTACTCCAAGTCGAGGGAAGACATATTGAATGACACTACTCAGGCATTAATGACTAATTAGTAATTATATTTTTTAAGCTAAATTATCGAGACTTCTTAATTAATGTAAATGTATAATTTTTACATGTATTTTACTGGGTCAATTATCTGTTATCATGAATTAGGGATTTGTCAGGCAAAATTTCCCAGTCTTCAGCCTAAGCACAACAAATTTCAAGTTGATATCTGCAGTACTAAAGAAATTACAGCTAGTTGAAACCAGTAGACAACTTCTGTATCACCCTGTATAACAGAAAAACAACTCAATATTCATGCTTGAAATTTCCAACAATGATATTAGTAAGCACAACTGACATATCTTCCAAATTTCAGAGAAATTCGTTCAAGTTTGGCGGAGTTAGACAAAGTTGAAGTTAAGGCGATGTTTCAGGGTGATCCATTTTTTATGAAACAATCTGTATTTGAAATTAACCATCGATGATATGCTTATATCTGTACATGTACATGCCACCAGTCCAGTACATGGCATGGGAGTTGAGCGTCCCTTAGATATCTTATATTAATCATAGATGTCCCTGACACTATCTGACCAATTTCCTTACTGATATTGCAAATTGTCAGATTCGAGTACACTTCCCCAGGAGGTTGATAAGATCTGTGATTCAGTACATTTTATACTCGGTACATAAATATTTCTACGCTAGAATATTTCGATGTGCTATTTCATAGACTCCTAGATATATAAAACCTGGACTGAAAGCTGAAATTCATTTATACACTAGACGGCCGGCTTGACTGAATAGCTGTCGATGGTGGAAAGCAATTAATCAAGTGAAAACGAAGTGTCTAAAGAAAAATAAGCTGAAGTTTCTGGAAATCGGGAGAACATGGGGTTGCAACTAACTTATCATCGCTATCACTGAATATGGAATATTGACTATATCAAATCAAGCAATGGTTTGACAGTACGAAGTGAGCAAGCTTGTGGTCTATAGAAAAATTTCAGAAAAAACAGCTAAAAAGTCCACATCGGTCATCTAAACGTGGTACATTTGGTTGTGGAAATAATTCGAAGACGCCGATTTAAATGAATAGAGCTCTATGAATCTCAATGAGAAATCAATGAGTGTGTGTGATACGATAAAAAGCATTCCATCCAAGTTTTGGCGGAATTTTAATATGCAAAAGCTAACTTATATACTTTATTACTAATCAGATATTCCAAAGATAAAGACATATTTCATCATTCACTATTTCGGTAATCGTCGACGATGTAACTTTGCAAAATTGAACAATTGTGACAATATAAAGGGTTCAAAAGAAAAGATTCTTCGGGTACTTCCAAGCGATTATTATCGCGTGTGCGACGTTTCGCCCCAAAGGCTTAATCATGCACGAATGAAGATGTACAGCGCAACATTCACATCATACGACCGAAGAAAATCGATAAAGAAAATTATCACGTAAGCACATGTTAAGGTTAAAAAATTCTACTGATAACAAAGTACCATGAAAATTAAGAAAATCTTGAGGCGGATGTGCAAAAGTTCATATGGTTGAGAAAGATTCTTGTCTGTTCATAGCTTGGTTACCAGCATCCTTGATGTATCTGCTTTCCAAGCTCCTTCTCTTCACGTAACCTTTCAGATTTCGGTGCACGATCTCCCATTCAATATTCATTGAATGTCCTTTATGGTCAGAAACAAAGTGTTCCTTTACTGCAGAGCGATTACTCGACATTACGTGTTCCTTTATGTGCGTCCCTACCAATCTTGATGTCTCACCGATATAGTATTTCGAGTTTGTTTCCGACCATAAAGGACATTCAATGAATATTGAATGGGAGATCGTGCACCGAAATCTGAAAGGTTATGTGAAGAGAAGGAGCTTGGAAAGCAGATACATCAAGGATGCTGGTAACCAAGCTATGAACAGACAAGAATCTTTCTCAACCATATGAACTTTTGCACATCCGCCTCAAGATTTTCTTAATTTTCATGGTACTTTGTTATCAGTAGAATTTTTTAACCTTAACATGTGCTTACGTGATAATTTTCTTTATCGATTTTCTTCGGTCGTATGATGTGAATGTTGCGCTGTACATCTTCATTCGTGCATGATTAAGCCTTTGGGGCGAAACGTCGCACACGCGATAATAATCGCTTGGAAGTACCCGAAGAATCTTTTCTTTTGAACCCTTTATACTATGGAACCGGGTACGTGGAGGACTCAGCCTCAGGACCATATCACTAATTGTGACAATGTTCCTGATACAGTAATTTTCACATTTTGATACTTTACAATAAAGGTCAAATATCCGTTTAAATCAAAGAATTCACTTAGTCATGAGGCTAGGTTGCAAATATGCCCGAAAAATGATGAAATCATTCCCGATTAGCTCAGACGTTTGGGTCAACTGTTTAATCGAGCAAGTTTAACTGTTGAGAAAAGTAAAATTTGAAGGTTCTCCAAAGATGATGGTAATTGAGCAGATTACTACGCGTATAGCCCTCATCCTGTAACTTTTTGTAAGATCCGCTACTATTGTCATTCCAGTCTACGAGTTGTGCATCTCATAAAGCGAATCAAATAAAAATCTCCGAGAGATAACAGTATCAAACCATGATGCCGTCATATCTCTCTTTTTATTTCTCTTGCAGATATTAAAGAGACAATTCTTTTGTGAAGTAAATTAGCCAAAGGACCTGATCAATCATTTGTGGAATATACGAGAGGCGTGAATGTCCCTTTCTCTACTTCCAAAATTCTCTCTTTCTACTGCCGCATCTTTTCATTCTAGTGTTCTTTATACAATGCTACAGGGAGGATTTGTTATTCTTGCATAAATAAATGACGTCCCATTCTCCCCAACAGCCCTCTTGCAGTACTATCTAATCTCGCCTGGTCGTCAGTATTACTAACTTCATGAAGTCATGTGATTCAATTGGTAATAATTTAGACTCTCCGTGTCAAAAATGATATTGTGGCGAAGATTGACAAAACTACCAATTTTGCAGCCAAGAGAATGATTTAAATCATTTTTCTCACCAAAAACACAATTCGTCGATAGATAACCGGCCAGTTACAGCGCAATTTGATCGCATCTTGGAATTCCTTTTTGTTTAGAGAATATTCCAATGTTTCTATGGGTAATGATGTTACTCATGAACTGGAGCCTTTCGCTTTTGCAAAAGTCAATGCCTTCTTCATCTCATCGGCATCAAGATTCATGATATAGTCATGTATTATTCATTGAAAAAAGTTTCTTCTTCTCTTTTCACATGTGCGATGCACCTCTTATTTCCGTTCTGTCAAGTCGATCTATCAGCAGATTGTTTTCCTGGTCATAGATTACACTTGTCAAACATTCTGTAATTTCACCTTACACTCGCGTTACTTCTTCTTACTTTTTACTGAGCCTTACTTCTCATCACGACACATGCACTTTTACAGACTAGTATTCTCAGAATTTCTCCTGCTGCAATCGGTCGGATATCATTTTCACCTTTCTTTAGGGCAATGTCTTTTATCCATGTCTCGATCTTCGAATCAACATATGAGGATTTGAATTCATCACTTCCTATCACCTTTCATTCTAATGGTCATACATTCATTAGATGTTCCAGGAAGTGTTTTTGCTTTTGTAAATGCATCGGCATTTCTTGCAATCAAAATGGGAAGGTGTCTGTCCTGTCTTTGATAAATCAAACCAACCGTGGCTATTTTATGAGTGCGAATTACTAGTTAGTATTTCGTATTTTCACTTTCCAAAAGAATATAGTAGCAAAAAGCTTACCACTAAAAAGCGATGACAATAGTCAAGTTCATTTTAATTCATTTGCTTGATTTGATATAGTCAATATTCCATATTCAGTGATAGCGATGATAAGTTAGTTGCAACCCCATGTTCTCCCGATTTCCAGAAACTTCAGCTTATTTTTCTTTAGACACTTCGTTGCCACTTGATTAATTGCTTTCCACCATCGACAGCTATTCAGTCAAGCCGGCCGTCTAGTGTATGAATGAATTTCAGCTTTCAGTCCAGGTTTTATATATCTAGGAGTCCATGAAATAGCACATCGAAATATTCTAGCGTAGAAATATTTATGTACCGAATATAAAATGTACTGAATCACAGATCTTATCAACCTCCTGGGGAAGTGTACTCGAATCTGACAATTTGCAATATCAGTAAGGAAATTGGTCAGATAGTGTCAGGGACATCTATGATTAATATAAGATATCTAAGGGACGCTCAACTCCCATGCCATGTACTGGACTGGTGGCATGTACATGTACAGATATAAGCATATCATCGATGGTTAATTTCAAATACAGATTGTTTCATAAAAAATGGATCACCCTGAAACATCGCCTTAACTTCAACTTTGTCTAACTCCGCCAAACTTGAACGAATTTCTCTGAAATTTGGAAGATATGTCAGTTGTGCTTACTAATATCATGTAAATAGCACATCGCACACCTTGGCCATAAGGTTGAAATATATCGCTTGATGTAAAAAAGGAAGTTACAGTATTTAAGAACTACCACCAGAAACTTGGCTTTCCCAAAACTTTATTTCATCATAAGTCAACCAAATATGCACGTACATGCCCAAGCGGTACTGAGTCCTTACTTGAATTCTCGTTTCAATAGCCTCTTGATGGCAATTTAAATTCAGGGCTTATGATAAGGCATGTGATCAAGGCATATTGGTATTCCAAGCACAGGCGGGCAGGCACTCGGCAATATTTAAGATTATCATCCTCATGGCAAAGTCAGGATAAATATACTCCGAGCACTCTGTTGTGCAGTCCTTCGACTTGCTTAACCGTTCTGAAGATTTTAGATTATCTTGGTCCATTCCGAACCGTACTGACGGAAGCCCTGGTAGGGTAAAACGTATACGACTGCTTAGGAAGTTTTGTGCTCATCTGCACCTAAATACATGCCAAAAAGATTTTTTCGAATTTAATGTAGTCAAATTTAGAACATGGTGTCACAGAAGTTTAATGATGACCTACAAAATTTCATTACAATCAAGTAACTGTAACAGACCCATCAATGAGGTCATTTCTATTATTGCCTCGGACAAGTACAGCATCAATCGTCGTCATTAAGAAGCTATGTATATAAAAATTCTAAAACCGGACGTTTATAGTAGGGAAGAGTTTTTTCTTCATCATCAATCACTAAAAATGAATAATGCATTCAATTCAATGCAAAGGCCTGTTTTTTGATTTTTCTAAATATTTTAGAATTTTGATATCAACATTCTGAATGCCATGTTATCTACCTTTTCACGTGAACTGGTTGCGTCGACGTTGA
Organism: Prostheceraeus crozeri; assembly: GCA_907163375.1. Classification (NCBI taxonomy): domain Eukaryota; kingdom Metazoa; phylum Platyhelminthes; order Polycladida; family Euryleptidae; genus Prostheceraeus; species Prostheceraeus crozeri. The sequence goes on along the minus strand of CAJQUW010002735.1, from coordinate 219,205 downwards.
AAATTCATGAATAAAAACATTTTGAAGTTTGGTTTGATCAAAAATTTTAAGTCATTGCAAGCCCTGCTCTTTGCTATCCTTACAATATAATATTATGAATATGCTGCTTAAATTCGATTGCTACTTGCTCACTCATATACGTCACCTGTGTAGGTGAAGTGAGAAAAGGCCTTGCTATACGAGCTTTTACATGAGCTTTTATTGACTGAAGTCTGAAGTACATTGAGCGGTTAAATATGGAATGGTATTGAACAAGACATTTGAATTCAACATTATGATTCATGGAAGCGTAAAAGAATCTGCACGATAAACATCAAACTCACGCGGACTTGTGTTCATTACTCATGAAATGCAATTGATTACAATTACAAATTACTTACTTAAAAATGTGTTTGATTGCGCTAACTTCACACACGTAGAACTTCAAGGAGATGGCATTGGCATTATATACAGAAATATTTTCACTGACACGTGTTTCATCGCCTGAAAACCACTTTTGAGCATTTTACGGATATATTAACCCATATGTCACTATGTCACTCATCATAAACCTAACGGGTGTATATCGGCCACCTACTGTATCTTTATCGCTATTTATGGACGAGTTTGAGATCTTCCTCAACTCGGCTTGCGACCTAAAAAGTCATACAATTCACGGAGATCTTTATATCCACGTTGATAATGTAAATTCAATGTATTCCAATAATTTTCAAACACTTATATCAAAGCTCGAATTAGTAAATCATGCTGAAGGGCGAATACACACCGTAAAGCTGGCCACACCTTAGACCTTGTGCTCACATGTGCTCAGGAGAATTTGCTCGACTCCATTGCTGTTCATGACTCTATGATCAGTGATCAAACTAAGATCTAGTGTAAAAGCCAAAATCATATCCCGTGACTGGAAATTTTTTAATATTGACTGCTGTAAAAACGATTTGAATGCAAGTCTTATCCGAGATTGTGATTTTTACAAATCTGCATCTTCTCCTGATGTTCTTATGGAATTGTATAACAATACTCTGAATGCTCTTCTGAATAGACGCACTTCGAGTGTTGAAGACTGTGTGAACTCACACAGACGAGTGCAAGGAAACGAACTGAAGTTGACAGAAAGCAGCTCAAAGTTCAACGAAATCTTGTAAAGACATTAATTGCTCAGATAAAAATTGATTTCTACAGCAATTTAGTGCTGGAGAACGCCCATAATCCGTCAGAGCTCTGGTAATCGATGAAAAAACTTTAATGTGCAACCGTACTCAGAAAATGCTTATCATATGGACTTTGAGGGTGGTTCAAAATTTTGTGTTTTGAAGACAAGCTGGAAGCTGCAAAGGTAAACTCTACCCTTCTTGTAGTAATAATGAATTATCTAATTCGATATCCCATGTCACCTACAAGTCTCACTTTTCTAATGCTACAGTGAGTGAAGCTGTCATAACTCTTTCAAAGTGAAATCAAGGACGTGTCTTCTCGATCCAGCACCTACATCTACATGGATAATTAAGAAGTGTTCCCTTCAGTTGGCTCCAAAACTGTGTGTTATTGCACGCCTGTCATTAGAAAATGCTATTTTCCTGAGCTATTGAAAAAACACGGTGGCACTATTACCTAAATTCAAAAACTAAAAAGCTACTTCAGTAATTGCCATACCATTTCACAGGCTCAGTTGGTGTCTAAATTGATAAAGAAGCTTGTGTCGTCTCGATTAGAAAACCATCTAGAGTGTAATCATCTAACATCTATTTAGCAATCTTTTTTCATCTTATAGAGATGGTCAATCAACAGAAACTGTTCCGACGATGTTTCACAGTGATTTAGCTGCGTCTTCTAAGAGAGGTAGATTGTCGAGTGCATTGCTTTTAGATTTGTCATATTGCATAGTATATAAATGGTCTTCTCTCTACACGGGCAGATTCTCGCTCACGCGTTCCTCAAAGATCAGTCCTCGGGCCAAGACTTTTTACATTGTATGTAAAACTATTAAAAAGCTTTCAATGATTATAACTTAAACTATCAATTACTTGCTGGAATAGTCTCAAGGAATTATGCAATTATGAACTTATAAGCATTCAGTAATTGGCAATTCGTGGCCCGAGCAGCAGGCCGCAACTTGTTGCGGCAGGGGATATGGGTATCTGATGCGCGTGTTCTGATGGCAGCTGACGGGAGGTTGATGCATTTCACAATGAAAAATGAATTTGACTCGATCTTCTCCCAAAAAAAGTTTGCTGCTAAAAATGTGCGCAGTTTATTAATTAAAATGCACATGTATAAGCAACCAAGCTTTCACGAGTCGACTGACATTGTCAAAGATCGGCAGGCCTTGACATGCGAGGCATCCTGCCGATCCTTGACAATGCGACCCAAGTCGCGAAAGCTCGGTTGACATACATGTGCTTATTAAATCAATGAACTGTACACATTTTTAGCAGCAAACTTTTATTTGGAAGAAGATCGAGTCATTTATTTTCATAGAGAAATTTTCTTGCTTATTTAACTGCAAAAATAGTGATCCAAAAAAGTCAATTTTACGGTTTTTTAAAGCTATGCATGTTTAATTCATGTCATTGCAATACCAATTATATAAATCAATTTTTCAAACTAACAATAAGCAATTCTCAACCACAAACATGTCGTCAGTTTTGTGTAGCATCTAAGCTACTTGCATTATCATCAAAATGGCCGTAGTTATACTTATTAAATATAATTGTAATGATTGGAATTTATGTACAAAAACACATTCACCTTTATCAGATAGTATATTTGTTGAAATAATGAATTTTCAAAATCGATCATGATAAAGTTGAAAATTTTATCAGCACAACAATTGTCTATCATCACTCTTCATTACTAAATTATAATACATGTTGCGGTGTCATTTAGGACTAAAACATCCTACTCCACGATTTGCATATGTCAAATCAGATGGATGTTGCACATGAATAATGAATCCAAAATCACGCATGTTGTTCTACAGGATATGATCCGACCGTCAATATTCTAACTGCGCAATCCCAATTCACACCACAGCTTTATGTTCAAATTGGAATTAATTGAATTGCCAAGTTATGTTCAAATTGGAATCAATTTGACAACCAAGTTGAAAGAGAAATTCACTATCAATATTTTTCAATAAGACTGATGCACATGTGCTTGAATTATCATATTGAACAACAAAAATTCAGTAATTGAAAAATGCAAATTTTACTTTCAGTAGTGAGTTTATGCAGCGAGCAATTGCATCATTCGAGCAGAAAGTTAATGACTACAGATATTACTATGAGAAGCAAGTAGCTACAAAGCATGAATAATGTTAAATATTTCCTATAAAGATCAAACATGAAAAAATCCATTCAGGTCCACAAATTTATTCTCAGAGGCTACAGACAATAAAATAGTCGAGTTTTTGGACGCATAGTTCGTCTTTGGAAACACGAGCACACACACACACACTTTCTCTCAGATAACTAGAAGTAGTACATATTTTTCTTCGCAACTTTAGAGAAAAAATTTGTGGAAGCATATGCTTTTTTTGAAAAAAACAACGCATTATCCTCGAATACCTAAGTATGTTTATTACAGGACAGTCATGCTATATACTGTGGCTTAATATTATTGTTCATTGCTTACTGATGCGTTGCCCAAATTCAATGGAACCAAATAGGTGAACATCATGCTATCCAGGTATTGATATTGTTTACACATACCGGTAAATCAATGAATGAATAAGACATCTTTCTCCGCAGAATCATGGTATGCGGGTTTACGATAAATATTATCAATAGTCGATATGATTGGATGATCTACATAATAACTGATATTACATACACATCAGCTTGCTATTAATCGCATGTAGACATTAAGATACTCGCACATAATACAACATACTTTTTAAATTTCATAATTTCTCTTAGACGATTAATTTAGGATAATATCACAAAATCGTGTTTAGGTAGTTGAAAAAGAAATAGTTAATTAGCCATAAATAAATAAATTATTACCGCAAAGAAAACCTCTTAATACCAACCCAAATTACGAGCATCTTGATATTAAAAAACTTATTAATAATTCACAAGACTGGAATTGTCTGCTTACCTGACAAGTACGATCAACGAGGAAACAATCAACTTAACCTCAACATTATATAAAAATCAACACGATTTAATTCAGTTTGTCTACATTTAAATATTGTCAATTACTGTAAAGCTACACCGTAACACCATAGAATTAGAATTTATGGACTGTCACCGATAAAATGGAAGTTAGAAATTGCATTATGATTTAAAACAATGATATACACGTGTGAAGTCAGACCAATGAAAAACAACATTAATGCAAAATATTTCCCCAAGCAGAAAGACCAGGTTATTTATAGTAAATGTAAGAAAGCATAGTAAAGAAATACAACAAATGACTAGGCTTACTCAAGATCCACGAAAGATGGAAGTCTGATGGAATGAATATTTCAAATATCAAATATTTTACAGTCAGAAATGCTTAAATCGAAGATAATATGATACACTAATTAGGATACGTGTGATTTTGAATAGAATTGCAGCATTTTACCAAAAATTTCCAAGAAATATTTTTAATAATTGAACTTAATTATCCTCGCACAATTCTGCCTTTTTTCTCTGAAAAATCGGATGATCAAGTCCTCTTCGGTGTCAACCTAAAGAATAGCAGGGTTGCCGCGGTTTTCAAGAGATCAAATTCCAGGAGTTTCCAGGAGGTTACTGAACGATTTTCCAGGAGGCCTATTTTCTTAAAATAAACATTAAAAATTGGGACGTCATGTTTGAAAAGATGTTTCAAATAACATTTACATCAAATCAATTGTCAAATGAATGGGTTATTATGTTGCTATCCCGAAATAGTTCAACCTAGTTAAATTACATGCTAACAAAAGTCAGAAAGTCATTTGTTTCCTGAGTATATTTCCGAATCTATTTTGCGTCCTTTTTCAATTTGTCTATTTGCTTTTCAATCTCGGCTACTTCCTTCCGCTTCTCGTCGGCGCGCTTTCTCATTGCGTTTGATTTGGAGAGTAATGTTAGATCCGCCATCTTCTCCGCCTGATTTGCATATTCATCGGATGACTGAAAGGAAATCGTTGTTATGTATGCAACAGATTGCGCGATCAATTTTATGTTTACATAAATGTGCTAAGGACATAATGTGATAAGGTACTAAAAAGCTCTATATGTGGTACACTTTAGATTAGATTAGGTACACGATCCTCTTAAGACTCATAGATTCCTTCTGCTAATTCATGTTAAACGACAAATCCCATTTAATAAGATTTGTGTATATCCTGATTTAACTTACTGCTTTATCAGATAAGGGCGTGTATATCATTGAATAATTCCCACTTTCTATCTGAGTGAAAATTTATATTATTCTTACCTCAAGCAATGCAGTGATATCAATTTCAATTTTCTGTTTCTTGCTTGAAATTGTTTCGATTTCTTCCAATTTTAAACGGCGCTTCCGCTCCTTTTCCGTTTCCGCTTTTTCTTTGGACTGCATCTCAAGATGTAATCGATACCTACTTCTAGATACCTTCACTGACTGCATCAGGTCGTTTGACAGTTCTACATTAAGTATGCCGCCAACGCGATCGATGTGGTTCCTAATCAACCTCCGAGATGTCGGAGAGAGCTCCAGCTGATTTTCTGTTGCGATCTGGAAGGTAATCGTCAATCGAAATAGCTGGTGGATATATAGCTATTGATGTGAAAGGTTGTAATCTTTACTAATATGGTATACTACACTATGATATTGTTACTAATTTGATAACTAATTGATAACTACTTTTAATTCTATACAAATCATTTACATTTCAAATTACATCCAAACAAAAAAATATCTCCCATAACAATGAATCAAGAGGAAAAATCAACAATTGGGGTGTTTGCAAAATACAACTTCAATATAGAACATTAACAGTAACATAAACAAGTACCAACAAGAATCGGCAAACCAATTCAACATCACACTTCAAAATTACTAACAAAGATTATGTTGACCTTTTCATTAATTGAAAACCCACATTCCACAGTTGCCTGTCCATGTGACAGGCACAACAGCTGCTTCACCAATTGCCAAGCGTTTTGGAACTGTTTCTTTTGTCCCATGAACATGTGGTAGAAGGCATCCAGACGGTCGCTTTCCGGATTAAATCTCGTCGAATTTGAGATCAGTGAAATTCGGAATGAGATGATTTTTCGAGTGATGAAATCAGCCTTTCTAGGATCAATACGGCCACATTTACGCATAGTGGAAAGAATATCTGAAACGTGTGGGTTGACTACTGGCTCGCTGCTTGAAATCAAAAGATTCGGATCGAGAATAGCAACATTCCTTGCAAGTTCGTGTGCCAAAGGACTTTTCTCAAGTAGCTTTTGCACAATTTTCATGAAAAAAAGCTTACATTCATTTCGGAAAGAAAATATCTGAAGATCTGAAACTTTCTTGATTGACTTCACTTTCCTGAGTCTTTCTTTGGCCAGGAAACCAATTTCAACTTGATTTGACTCCTTGTGGTTTGTCTCATCCCCGACGTCTAATTTGATCAAATCAACGACCGAAATACACTTTGACATAACCTCTTCCTTGATGAAACGTTTGCAAAGACCACATATGAGCATAGTAAGTTCATTGATCATTATAGGCAGCAATGGAGAATCTTTCTGGAATGATTGAAGGAAGGGCTCAATTTCTTTTGCAACTGAAATAAACACATTCAGCTTGGCATCAAGAAGATTATCTCCGACAGCTGATTTGACGGTTTCGAATGTCTTCGTTTTTGGTAAAGATACCTTTTTCGTCGTTGCTGTATTTCCATACGCTGACATGTATGGCAAGCATTCGAGAGCTTGTTCTGCAACATTAATATTTTCGAGCCAACGAACACAGCAGAATTTTTTTGGCCAAACCCCATTCGGTGAAATTGTCTGTTAGTCTTCTCGTCGAGCTGGACTTTCCTTGAACAAATCGTATAGAGCGGTGAGAATTGATTCTAAGTTCCATCCAGATGCTAGACACCCTCTTCGGAATGCATTGTGTGTAACATGAACCAACATCCAGCAGCTTCCTTCCGGAGTGTACAGAATTGACAATTCTATTCAGCTCGTCGTAAACTGCCCAGTTTACATTTGGACCGTCAATAGAAATTTGCAAAAGCTTCATCATGCCCAAATGTTTTATTATTGGCTCCAACCTCGAAACAATGTCTGTCATACGTGTATGACCTAAAAACACTGAATCATAGTATAGGGATGCTACCTGATCATTTTTCCAAAAGCGGACATTGATATCCATTTGAATAAGCTTTCTATGTTTGTTATAGCTTTCATCAAACATCAAGACATAGTTCGATGATTCTTTGATCTCTTTTTCCAAATTTTTCTTTATATGTGGACTAATGCCGAAATCCACGATGTACCGGCTTTTATCCTTGCCACACGTAAAGTTTTCTGCAACCTGAGAGTCAGGAAACATTTTCTGTAGGACGTTGCTGATATTACTATTGCTGTTAAATGAACTGTTTTGGTTTACGGTATGTAGAGCCCACAAAGTTTCTGCTCTTCTAACATTTGAGAGCAAATTTGACGTATCTGGTGGTTCGGAGCGACTCGATGATTGCGGCGTTGAGTTGTCGATGGTATCTGCTGGTGGTTCGGAGCGACTCGATGATTGCGGCGTTGAGTTGTCGATGGTATCTGCTGGTGATTCGGAGCGACTCGATGATTGCGGCGTTGAGTTTGAGGTTGATGTATCGATGGGTTTAGAAGAAAAAAATAAAGAAATTCTCGAGTTTCTTGAAATATTCCAATTGTCTATATGTTTCTTTCCAGAGGAGTGCGATGTCAATGCTGTCTCACCCATGTTCGCGATACTGATATATTTTCTACATAGTCTACATTTTGCGTCACTTTTTGATTGGCCTTTAGCAATCCAATCTTTAAACCTAGGATCAACCTCCCACGACTCACTGTAATTGCACTTACCCCCAGACATTGGATAGGCTGTAAATAATAAGAGAATTATAAATACAAATTTTGTAATTTTTCAACTTACCTACAACTTTCTATACTTACCAAAATTGTGATAATCATCAACGAAACAACAAAACGATGTCGAATAGCCCAGGGAAGAATACGACCATAGGGGGAGGGGTGTCACACGGAAAACTCGTTACTGGGAAACGCATTTGGAAATTTATCGAAGTTATGTTGCGACCTCTCGACCTAAAGGGGCCACGTGGAAATCCGCGGATCTATGGACGATTCTCATCCCTAAGCTATTAGCATAGTCCAACAAAACAAGTGTTCTTTCACTGTGGAGCAGTCGTAAACATATCCATCACAATGTTGACAAATTAATAGTTCAACAAGATCACTAAAATCCGAAATGTTGAAAAATGAAACAGGTTGCAGTTCAGTTTGTTCACTTCTGGCTTGATAAGCATTCCGACTTTCACAGCGAATTAACAGAAACAATATTGTTACCTTAAACAGCGAAATATAAAGCACGACATTAGGACCTGAAACGATGTGCAATTGTGACAATATGATATTTATAGATTAAAAGCAAAGCGAAAACATATAAATGTACACATTTTCAAAAACGCGTACTATATGTGAATGAAACAAGCCGAAATATATTAACAGAGAATAAGAGCGCGCGAAGCGCGCAAATTTTTTTCCGAAATTGCTGATATTTTCGACTTTTTTTGAAAATACTAAAATTACAGGAGTTTCCAGGAGGTAGGGGGGCGTTCCAGGAGTTATAAGGGCCCTGGAAAACCGTTTTTGAAATTCCAGGAGTTTCCAGGAGCGCGGCAGCCCTGGAACAGTCAAGAATCATAATCAAAGTACGGAGATAACAAAACGATATGAAAAATATCCCGCGCGAATCAGACGAGGACATACAATTATATGTGTAATTCAAAAAGTCCTGAACATCATGGAACATGGATTTCCTGTACTTCTATGGGTGATGCACAGATCTTCGTGCCATACTATGATTGCATAGTGGGCGAAAGCTAACTTAAGCATATTTTCTCAAAATCTATAATATATGAAATCAAAATTAACCCACCCCCACTAAATCGATTCAAAAGGTGATATTTTTTCCTAGAGACAGTACGTTGTTAGGGGTGCCGAGTTTTGCATAGTAATAAGAAAAATATGATGAATGCGGTTTTGAATAGTATGAATTTGAACGTCTGTCTATTCCCCAACAAGTGGACGACCATTCGAACGGTGGTATTTTTGCCTAGAAACAGTACGTTGTTAGGGGTGCCAAGTTTTGCATAGTAATAAGAAAAATATGATGAATGCGGTTTTGAATAGTATGAATTTGAACGTCTGTCTATTCCCCAACAAGTGGACGACCATTCGAACGGTGGTATTTTTGCCTAGAAACAGTACGTTGTTAGGGGTGCCAAGTTTTGCATAGTAATAAGAAAAATATGATGAATGCGGTTTTGAATAGTATGAATTTGAACGTCTGTCTATTCCCCAACAAGTGGACGACCATTCGAACGGTGGTATTTTTGCCTAGAAACAGTTGCTATGGTATATGCGATATAAAATGGATTTCACAGAGCTGACAGATAATGTGGCAGCAAAGCATGTGCAGATGCAGCCTTTTGCAAAACGCAATTGCCGAGTACCTGCTTCAAGCAGCAGGACGAAGGTTCAAATCCTTTATATTTATTTATTATACGAACAGATTCAAATGACATTTATGTTCGAAGACTTCAAGGGCACTTTCTACAGTGAAACAGTCATCAAAAGTCAAAGATTAAGGGTCAACAGGACAAGGGAAGCATAAGAAGGAGCAAAGGTCAAGATAAGTAGTCAATGCGCAGGAGTTCAACCTTCAGGTGTCTCTTGAAGGATGAAATGGATGAAGTTGTCTTAAGGCTTGTCGGCAGGTTATTCCAGATACGAGCAGCCGCAATCGGAAAGGCACGAGCTCCGACGGTCCTCAGGCGGGAGGAGGGGATCAACAGGTCATCATTGGAAGCGGATCGGAGATTACAGCGTGTGGGATTGCAGGACACAGATTGAAGCATGGAGCACATGTAGGAAGGAGCTGAACCGCGAATGCATTTGAAGGCGAAAACTGCCAGGCGATAGGTAATCCTATAGCGAATCGGTAACCACTGAAGGGATCGTAGTAGAGGGGTCACGTGGTCGCGGGAGCTGGTATTGAACAGAATTCGCGCACCTGCATTAAGAATTGACTGGAGCTTGCAGAGGGAATTGTCTGGTAGGCCATAAAGTAGACTGGAGCAAAAATCGAGCCGGGAATGAACGAGGGAAACCATGAGAGTGTTTAAAACCGGTAGAGGAAGGAAGCGACGGAGTGAGCGAAGCTGGCGAAGTGCACCGAAACATTTGGAGACCGTGCTAGAAATGTGGTGTTGCATGGACAGACAGGGATCAAGAATGACCCCGAGATTGCGGATTTTGTTAGTCAGAGTGATGGAGTCTTGTTGTCCGATAATAATAGGAGACTGTGGAACAAGATTGCGGCGTCTTTTAGAGATGAGCCACATGATTTCAGTCTTACTGGCGTTAAGCAAAATACGATTGCTCGCTAGCCAGTCGTGAACAGCAGATAAGCAGTTGGACATCTTGTTGGAGAGGACGTGGATCTGGGATGGATGACAGGAGCCGTAGATTTGGATATCATCAGCATACATATGGTAGGAAAGACCATGAGATGTGATGATATTGGGAGGGTCAGACGTGTACAGGAGAAACAAGATAGGGCCAAGCACGGAGCCTTGAGGGACCCCATGAGACGACGAAACTGGAGATGAAGTGGAGGAGTCACACATTACAGAATAGGATCGATCCGTAATAAATGATGCGAACCAGGAAAGGACCTGTCCATGCAGGCCAAACGAGACTTCGAGGCGACGGAGAAGTATGTCATGGTGGACTGAGTCAAATGCAGAACTGAGGTCGAGGAGGGCAATGAGGGATAGGTCGCCATTATCCATGGCTAACAAAATGTCGGAGGATACTTTGAGGAGGGCTGTTTCAGTCGAGTGAAAGGAACGGTAAGCTGATTGGAGACTCGGGAGAAGGCTATGATCGCTGAGATGACGTAGAAGCTGACGGGTCACAATGCACTCGAGAACTTTTGAGAGGGTACATAACTTGGAAATCGGTCTGTAAGAAGATACTTCAGAGGAATCGAGGTTACCTTTCTTAAGAACTGGATTAATGACAGCTTCCTTCCAGAGACGGGGAAATGTCCCACATGTAAGGGACATGTTGAAAAGAATGGTAATGAACGGTGCCAGGATGTCACTGTTGCACTTGAGGAGATCAGTGGGCAGGCAGTCACGGGAATTGTGCTTGTTGGGAAGTGAAGCTATGGCTAGTATGACATCATGAACGGTGAGAAGTTGAAAAACACTGAAGGAGCAGTCAGATGGAGCCTGAGAGAAATTAGGAGGTGGGTGATTCAGAGTCCTGTCGTGAATGCATTGTACTTTCTCGACGATGTGCTGATGGAATAAGTCGGCTGAGATGTTCACACCAGGGTTGGCGTGGAGACGACCCATAAGGGAGTTGATAGATTTCCACATCAATCGAGGATTGTCTTTCTCACATTCTGTCTTGGCCTTCCAGAAAGTCTCCCGCTTTTGAATAGTAAGTTTCTTGTATGATAGACGGACAGCTTTTAGCTCAGCAGAAGCAAGCTGAGCTGAAGCAGGATCGCTGATGATGAGACGTTTAACTCGTCTCTCAAGACGTCTGGCATGTCGTTTCACTCTCTTGCAGTCATCATCGAACCAGGGGTCCGAGGATAGCGAACGGCAACGCACAGATCTCATGGGAATTTCAGAGTCAAGGGCACTGGTGATCTCATAGTCGTAAAGTTCTGCGAGGTAGTCAATGTCAGATGTTGGAGGTGAGGATGGACGAACATTAAGGCTGGAACTGGAGAGAATTGTGCGTAGAGTTTGATTGTTCAAAGACGTCCATGGGCGTGAAATGATGGTGCGATAGACAGGTAGAGGTCGGGGGAGAGATGTTGTCCACGTGACAAGACAGTGATCAGATAGTCCAGGATCATCAACAACAACCTCAGGTGATGGTAAGTCTCATCTTGATGCAATGATGTCGAGAGTCCCTCCGTGATTATGGGTAGGGCCAGTTACACGGCATTCTAGACCGTATGCTTGGAACAGGCTGAGAAGAGTCTTCGAATGGGGGTCATCAGGCTTTTCAACATGAATGTTGAGGTCACCCGCGATGAACAAGGGCTCATTGGAGATAATGTAAGTCTCGAGAATGTTGGAGAGTTCGGTGAAGAACTGCGATGTGACAGGGCCAGTTCGATATATACAGATGATGACGCCTGATGCGGATTTACATGAAAGTCTGACGCAGAGAGGTCACCGGAGTGGGAGAGGTCAGTCTGGAGATCTTTACAGTGCTGAGGAAAGATAGCACGGCTATGCCGCCGTGGTTGGTATGGAGAGAATCCGCACGCTTTCTAGGACGTGGGCGATCAAGCACTGTCAGGCCGGCAGCGCGCAGGAGCTGCAGACTGACAGAATCCGAGTCATGCCAAGTCTCGACTAGGAAGAGAACATGAATGGAGCGGTCGCGTAGTAATGCGGTTACATCATCCACCTTGCTAGTGAGGGAACGCATGTTAAGAAGTCCATGCGTCAGAGACTGGTGGTGTGGCTTGCTGTGTCGATCAGGGCGATTTGCAGGCTGTGGGATCGGAGGGGCAATGGGCGGAAAAGCACAGTTATGAATGTTTGTTAAGTTTCCATAAGCTGGCTGAATACCCGTGGGCATGGGGCATGAGTCATGGCTTCGTGTTCGCAGTAAATGAAGGAACCACAACTTTCGTTTCGTAACACGTGGAATGCTGAGAAGAGCCGAGGTGCGGAGATTAAGGAGTTGTTCACGCGTGTAGCACAAAGGTGGCGAAGACATGAATGCGGTATAGGGGAAAAGTCACAAAGACCACGTTTAGATCAGAACGACTCAAAATTGAGAAGGTGCGATAGCGCAAAACAGCTGCTGCTATAAATACCGATGAAACAGATGATGGTGATGACAGTAATGGGCAAAGACCGTTCCAGGACACCATAAAATTCAAAAAATAGTATCTTTAAAAACGACATAAATTCATGAATTTTGTCCCTTTTTCAGGTTTTTAAGACCTAAATTCATAAATTTAGTCCATTTAAAAAGTATCATTTTTTGAAAAAATAGTATTTTTAAAAACGACTAAATTCATGAATTTTGGTCATTTTCTCAGGTTATGAAGAAAAAAAACCGTTTTTAAAAATACCCAATTTTTCACATTTTTCAAAATCTCAAATTTGAGAATTACAATTTTACACCCGCCCTTAAAATCATGACCGTTCCAGGACACCGAAAATCATAAAAGTTAAGAATCTCAAATTTGAGAATTACAATTTTTACCTTGAAAATCATGACCGTTCCAGGACACCGAAAATCATAAAAATTGGTATTTTTAAAAACGTCTTTTAAATCCGTTTTTCAGGTTTTTAAAATATGAGTTAACTAAAATTATGTGACTAAAAATATTTCTTTAACAGGTAGCGGCAACCGCTAAAATGAAAACACATTTCCATCTTTAGAAAATATTTAATTCACATATATGTGCAAATAGTTTAGATTACAAACTAAATATATGACAACTAGAAAAATGTTACATTCATAAACTGGGAATGGCATTCCCATTTTTCTATTGTTACATAAAATGATTGACAATACACGACACTACGTCAAATAATATGCTTGAAGTCACACAGTATAAGAAAAAATAAATAATGTTACATTTATAAGCTGCGAATGCTCATTCCCATTCTCTTATTCCGTCTCACAAAATAAAATGTTAATGCATGCTACTCACATAATATAGCAAAGTCTTGCAATATAAGAAAAAACAACCACTGTTTCATTTATAAAATGAGAATGGCATTCCCATTTTTCTATTCGGTTACATAAAATGATTGTCAATACATACTACTCATTTTGTGTTTGGCGCTCCTGTATATGTTGTGTCTCTAATTGCTGCGTTAGTCCAGTCGACATATCAGATGTTTGATTGGATTCTTGGGAAGAAAATATCCCTGAGCTAATTTGAAGCAACTGTTCCTCTTTTTCAAATTCAAAATAATCTTCAAAATACTTAAAGTTTTTGAAAACAAAGAATATACTTAAAGTACATGTTTGAAGTTTTGTGTTAGCTTGAGAAAGGCGATATAATTTTATCAAAAACGTTACATACCTTCTTGAGAATTTAATGTTATATTCACTCTCCAACTTTTGAGTAAAGGCTACCATTGATAAATGTTCCATTGATTTTAATTTAGATATTACAAATCCTTGGCAAATAGCAATTGATAAGGAAGAATTATTGTGTACTTTTTCTTGATAAATTAGAGAATGTAGGGTTGTAACACAGTTTTGGATAGTGCATGTCGCCTGTGCACTCACGTCGAGCTGTCGTTGGATTAGTTGTCCTGATGAAAATGAGTTTCTTATTTCAGAAAAAATCTCATTTTTCTTGTCTTCTTTTTCTGGTTTTATCTTCTTTTGAAAATAGAATTCATGATTTACAATAAGAGTTTTGAAAAAATCTTTCTTCTCATCTTTGATGAGTGGAAGTACTTGATCACAAAATTTGAGGAATTCGCGATGAATAGAAGCACTCATTTTTGACACAGCTTCGATGTTTAGGTCTCGGATAAATTGTAAACAGTCACAGTCTCGTAGAACGCTCACAGAATGAATGCACGCAGTAAGAATGAAATTGTAATACGTGGAATAATGGCAGCAGCTGTTTCTGAGAGAGAGAGAATCTTTATGACCTTTGCCCCCAGCGAAGCGACTAAAGCATACACGCATATGGCGCTATTGTCTGCCACAAGCCGCAGCTGCTACCACTTCAATGTTCAACGTCAAAGTAAGTCAAGCGAAACAAACTAAGATTACCGACTTCTTCTGCAGAAACTAATTAAAATGTGCATTAAGATGCATGTCTTCCCAAAAAGGATATTTTTCGTGGAATGAAGAGTAGTTTTTTTATCCTCATAACATGTACGATTGCATCGGTATTGGGCAGTAGAGGTATACTGGAGTATACAAAAAATTCAATTGCTTATCTACGATTCATACTGGCAAACAATTCCTTTGATAAAAATTTATGAAATAGATTTTCTTCATTAAAAATGAATGGCGGAAATCTGACCTAGTTATCTCCCAGAGCTTTTGGTCTGACTGAGTTCTTAGAAATATACGGTAGACAAACAACTACTAATTTCGATTTAAATAGAATTTCAGAAGATTGTATTCAAAGTATTTATTCAAAATATTTCTTTAAAAATGGAAGAAACAAAAGTGGATGAAACCTCAACGGGGACGAAAATGGAAGAAACCGCAAGAATATATCCTTCGTTATCATATGAACGTAGTTTTACTATAATGGACATTGAAAAAATGAACATTGAAAAACACAAAGATAGAGTACGCTATATGAAAGATAAGGAATCTCAATTATTATAAAGATTAGAACATTATAATAAATTAAGAAAAAGATGGTCTAATGTAAAGAATGTAACACAAGGAATTGGCATATTCTTAACAATTTCTTTAGGTGCTTTAACAATTGTTATATCTTCAGGTGTTTTATTAATTCCAGTAGTTGCTACAGCTTTAACAGGTACGGGTGTTTTTGCAACTTCACTTGTTACAATGTTAGATAAATCTTTAATTACTAAGAAACGAAAATCATTAAAAACTAAGCATTTACATATTAAAGAAGTCTATGATAAACTACATTACTACTTTCAAAGAGTATGTGATGATAATGTTATTACGTTAGATGAGATTGAAAAATTTGATCAAATAGCTAATGAAGTAAATCAAATATCATTTCAATTACAGTCAGAAAAAGTTAATGATAAGAATAAACAGGATGGCAAAATTTCTAGTGATGGTAAAACTTTCACTGATAGTAAAATTTCTAATGAAGAAAATGATAAAATTTTTTAAGAAGAGCTAAAAACTTTAAGCGAAAATTTAAGCAAAACTTTATTAAACAAAACTTAAAACGAGAAAACTTTAAACGAAAAGATGTCAGACAACAAAGCAATAAAAAAATAATTTGTTCAGTAAAATATTTTTGCTGTACTCCAATGTTACCACAAAATTCAAATATTATATTTTAAAAATGGATAAAATTAAAGCTGATAATTTTAAAAGAATAAAACAATTAGAAGAGTTAATAAAACAAAAAAATATTATGAAAGAAAATCATCTTCAACATAGAATGATAAAAGCTGGTATTCAATCTGATATGTTTGAAAAAATGCAGCAAACCGAACAAGTAAAAATTGATTTTGAAAAAACTATAAAAACCATTTAAAACCCTTGAAAAAGAACTTGTAAATAATGATAAACAAATTAATATAACAGATCCAGAGCACAAAACTATATTAGATGACTATGGATTATTAGAATCGAACATTAATAAGAAATTACCAAAATCTATGCAATTTGAACATTCTATTTCATTTATAGATGGAAAAACAATACCTAGATTTTATCTCGGACAAAAAGAAATATTTCCACAACCTTTTCGAGGTTTGATTTTTTCACCAGATAAATCTCCTTTTAATTTAGACAGAAATTTTATTGATCTTTTAAGAGGAGCATATTTAAATAATTATGCTGTAGAAGATCTCATAAAATATAAAGCTATGTTAGATAGAGTTGGTGCAGTAAAATCTCTTAGACGTTATAAACAATTAGAAAATTTATTATCAACGGGAGTTAAAGTAGGAAAAGGTTTTAAAACTGAAACAACTGTATTCTTACCAGATGATCCACAAGAATTACTAAATAGATTCGATATTTTAATATCTGCAATAAAAGAAGGACATAATTCTAGTTTCAATGAAATTCATGCTATATTGAAAAGACTGTTATAAAAGAAGATTCTAAATGAAGAGGATTATAAAAGTATAACGAACCGATGGTTCTAGGGCTTCGCCAGTAGCTGAAATATGTTGTTTTTAATTTTTATCTACAATTTTTATTTATGATTTTTATCTATGATTTTAATCTACGATTTTTATCTATAATATTTATTTAAATTTTTTAGTTAAATAATGCCTTCGAGAGAATTATCATCAGTAGATTTTGACAAAATTAATAATCATTTAGAAAATTTAACAGAGATTTTGGGTTCATCAAAATTTAGTACGACGTTAAAAATTATAACAACTACTTCATCACACACTTGTAATTTAGAACCTATTCTACACTTGGCACAAAATAAAAATTATCAAATTGCATTGACTAGTTTCTCCACATTTAACACTATTCAAAATCTTATAAAAGATGTGAATGATCAATTTAGATATTCTACTGATAAAGGCAAAACATGGAAAATACTAACTTTTCTTCCTGGTTCTTACGAAGTTGAATCAATATCAAATGAAATTAAGAGACATTTAGGTATACCATTTAAAGATAAGAAACAATTACATTTTGCAGTTGAACCGGCAGTTAATAAATTTTCTCTTACTTTAGACGAAAATCATCAAGTTGATTTTAATCATGATAGATCATTGTCAAAGCTATTAGGATTTAATAAACAAACCTATAGTCAAGGTTATCATTTAGGTGAGAAGATTCCAAAAATAACTGAAATAAATTCAATTGTTGTACATTGTGACATTATTGAAGGAGGATATATAAATGGTAAATTGTCAAATTTAATATTCAGTTTTCCAGCTTTTACTGTACCCATTGGTTATAGATTAAATGTAATTCCACAAACATTAATATATTTCCCTATTACAAGAAAAACTATTAACAACATTAACATGAGAATCACTGATGAAAAAGGACAAGAAATAAATTTTGGAGGTGAAGAGATTATGATAGATCTTTTGGTTCGGGAGGTATAAACTCCCGTTCGAGAGGTATAAACTCCCACGCAAAGCTAGAGAAGTTTAATTTTCTTCTTCTTCTTTAAAAATAAAAATGAAATAAAAATAAAATTTTTTTATTAAAAATGAGTGAAGTGCCCCCATTAAATAAAAAAAACTCAAATTTAATCATCATCCAAATTTATCTAATAAAGTTTTGTCAGTTATTTGTGGAAGATCGGGATGTGGAAAAACATATCTATTATTTAAAATTCTAACGACTCCAAATTTTTTGGATTATAACAATCTTATAATTTATACAACAACAGCATCTAGCACCCGTCTATCAATTTTTAAAATATGGATTTGAAAATAATCTTAAAAAAACAGCAATTGCTTCATTATTCAATGAATATGAAAAATCTGAAGATGAAGAAGAAATAAGTTCGTGGTGTGAAGAAGCAGCAAAAAATAATCAGTTAGTTGAATCCAATAAAAATAAGCATATAAAGATACAATTAATAGATGATAGTGGTAATATGCAAGATCCTAGTAAACTAGATAAAACAATGAAACATTGTGTAATTTTTGATGATTGTGTTAATGATAGAAATCAGTCAGTTCAGAGAAATTATTTCACAAGAGGTAGACATAACAACTGTAGTGTTTTTTATTTAACACAAAGTATGTATTCATTAGACGGAAGTGTTATTAGAAAGAATGCAAATATATTTATACTATTTGAAATAAATGCAAGAAACTTAAGTGATTTGTTAAGAGATTTATGCGTAAGAAATAAAGATGAATTTAAACAATCGTGTAACAATGCTTGGTCAAAAGATTATGGCTTCATTACAATTAATATTGATAAAAAAATTCATGATAGAGTTATAGAACATTTGTTTGCCGAGTGATAAAAAATATACAAATATAGTGTTACAATATTTTTTTTAATTTTATATATATATCAAATTTGTCTATCTTAGAAATTAGAAAATTAAAAAGGTGAAGTAGTTATTCCATCAGGTAAAATTTTTCTTTTATCATCAAATGGATCTAATGCTAATTTATGTTCTTCTTTTAAATACATTTTATGTTTCTTTGAATTAAGTCTATAATTACATGCTGTTTTTATTTCATTATTAAATAATGCATTTTTATAATCTTGAAATGTTATTTGGTTAGCCACTGATGCCTTTGAAATTCCTTTTAATGTTTTATGTGTTTTAATATTATTAGTTGTATCATAACAGTAACATTTAGATTTTAAAAATATAGCTTCTGTTATGAAATCTTCATTTCCTAACTCATCTTTTACTTTACATAAATCAGAAGGATGAATGATATCTTTTATCTTATTAATTTCTTCATCAAGTGAAGAATTATACGGTATTGTTAATTCTAAGAAAACAGAATCGGTATCTGTAAAGTGTAATTTATAGTTTTTGCCATAAGCAGGTGCTAAATAATCATACATAAATCTATACACAAATAGTTTTGCTAATTCTAATATAGTGAATCCTATAAAATTAAACTTATCATGTTTTACGCTGATTCGACGTAAATGTACAGCACATAGTTCATCACTAAATCTAGTAGTTCTTTTATATGTAGGTTTCCTTGTTAAATTTTGAAACCTATCTTTATCATAAACTATTTCAATATTTTGTCTATTACGCACATTTTCTAAAGTCTTACCATAAAATGCATTATTCATTAATTTGAAGAACACGTTTCCAAAATCATCTTTATTTCTTTTAGCTATTTTACGTTTTTCAATATTGAACTCTATATAATTTTTTAACCATTTAGATTTTTGATAAAATAGTTTTCGATGTATTTTGGTGAGAATCATTCCATGTTCTAAATACCAATCTAGCATTCTTCCTTCAACAACATACTTTCTTTTATTACTTTGTGTTAACATAAGTTTTTTGGTTGGTCTGTATTTTTTAGGAATTAAAGATTTTTGATAATCTGAAAAATCTTCTATATTGGGAATTTTGTTTTCCGGACAGAAAGGAAAATATTTTGTTTTATCTTTTATTTCATCAGGATATACTAAATCAACTTCATATATATAACCATGATTATAATTTCCATCATATGTTTTTTGATAATCTAGAATATTACACCATTCCATCTCACCTGTTGGTAATTCTTGTATCATGCAAGAAGAATATAAGCTATTAAAATCATAATATAACAAATAGTTTTCTCTCATGATTTCATCAACTGATGCTTGACTATCTTCATTTGATATAAGTCCTTCTATATTTTGATTAAACAATTTTATAAACTGATCACTTTCTTCTGGAGATAAAGGTTTCATTATTCCATAATCATCAGGATTTACTTTTTTATTGTAACACTGTATATAACGATTACCTAAAACTGATGAAACTCCACCTCTTATTCCAGATTCAAAAAATAATAATTTATCATATGTATTTTCTTTATAATGTTTAAGTTTAACACCAGTATGTTTTAATCCTGCTAACCATGTTAAACCTGGTGTAGAATAACAATAACATGGATCTATTCCGTAAAATTCTAAACACATGTCACGAAAGTTTTCAAAAAGATCAGTAAGGATTAATACATCTATCTGAAGATATTTCATTGTATAATCATACATTGTTTTACAATTTAACTCTCTCCAATTCTTTTCAGCTTCTGCATAGTCTTCTTCAGATAATTGTGATTGTTTTAATGTTGACTTTAATTTATTTATTGGAGGAAGTTTTTGTTCTTTCGTTATTTCATTTATTCTATCTATATCTCCAGTTATATATTCATACGGAAATATTCCTTTCAAAGGTTTTAAATTATATTTATTTAATATTTTACATTGTTCAGGTTTCAAAGTTTTCCCCATAACATCTAATGAATGAGGAGTAAAAAATCTAAATGCATCTAAAATTCTAATACAACCTAACTGCATTGAAATATATTCTTCTTCTGTTTTACATAGTACATTTATTTGTTGTTGTTGTAATTTTTCAGATGAAAATAAATCTTTCATTACTAGATGGAAATCATATTTAGAACCATTATAGAAATATAGAGGAACAAAGTTATATTTAAATTTATTAGCATTAAGATTACAAGAATTATGTGCTGCACCTCTATATAATCCATTTAGATGATCATGATCTTTTACCTTATCAAGATATCTACCTCTGCCAGTTTTATAATTATTTGTAAAACCCTTTTCCACAGTAATAACATTGTTTCATTATAAAAATGTTTTCTTTCTTCATCCGTTAATGGAATCATTGGTATATTTGTTTCAAGCAATTGTGAAAAATAATTTTGTAATTCTTCTACTTTCTTTGTAAACATTTCTGAACTATCTTCACCATAGTATTGAAAATATTCTGATTTAAATAATTCAGGATAATTTGAATGAATGTACATTCCCCAACATAATGGTTTTTGTTCAAATAAATATTTTTCTTTACTTTGTTCAGATACACTTTTTTCAGGTGCACTTTTTCATATTTACAAACCGAAGGTTCTAGGGCTTGGCCCGTACCATTTTCAGAATTATCATTTTCAGAATCGGGCGAAGCCCTAGAACCTTCGGTTCGATTTTGTGTCATATTAACATTATATGCTTCGAAATCACAATATATTGTAAAGGGTACTTTATTTTTGAAATACCATTTATTGTATTCTAAATAATCATCTTTAGGAAAAGTATTTTCAACTGCTTCGTTTTGTTGACAATTCTCCAAATGTCTATTCATTTCTTCTTTAGTTCTAAAGCTCGTCATACATTGGAGACAGGGAAAATTAGCATTATCTGAAGTTTTTGTAAATATAGAAACATCTTTACACAATATAAAATGACCCTGATAATATAATATATTCGCTTGTGCTGATTGTTTTGTTTGTTCTAGTTTTTCAAATTTATCTTGATATATTTCTGTGTTTCATCAATTTCTTTTGTAAGATTAAATGTATTTCGATGAAAATTTTGATTTAATATTTGTAACTGATAACTATATTCTTTATTATATTGTTCTTTATATTGCTGTTGACATTTTTTTAGACATTCATTTAATTCTTTATTTTCTTCATTATTTAATTCTTTATTGTCTTCATTTAATTTTGTATCGTTTCTATCTTATTTTGATATTTATGGCCATATTCTTGTACTAATATTTTTGTTTGTTGTTGATAATCTGTTTTACATTTTTGTAAAATTTCATGTAAATTTTGTATGTTTTGTTGATATTCTAAAGATAAAGATGAATAATGGGAATCATAATCATAATTTAAATTGCGTCCTTTATAATTATTATAATTAATCATTATTGGTGATAGTGTTTTTATAATTTCAAATTTTTCAGTACATATTATATTTCCTTGGTAAAAAATATTATGATGCATGTAATTTCCTCTTTTATTGTATACTATTTCTGATTGACATAAATTTTTATTATTCAAATAAATTTTTTTTGAATCTGAGTAAAATGGAGTAATATTACCAATAGAAACATAATTCACATTTAATTCAAAAACATTTACTTCTATTAAATTTTTAT
Organism: Prostheceraeus crozeri; assembly: GCA_907163375.1. Lineage (NCBI taxonomy): Eukaryota > Metazoa > Platyhelminthes > Polycladida > Euryleptidae > Prostheceraeus > Prostheceraeus crozeri. Next base: position 196,687 of record CAJQUW010002735.1, on the reverse strand, counting down.
TCTTTTTATGAAACTTTATTAACCTATTATAATCATATGGAAATTCATCTAAGCCATCAGAGAGATCAAATTCATTTATGTCTTCTTCTTTATTATAATGACTTAGTCTTTCTTTATGATATTCTGCAGGATGTAAATGTGCTATAATACTCCACAGAAAACAATAATCATCTTCATTTTTTATGTTGATTATTTGTGGTGAACTGAAAGGCAAAGGAACATAACTACCACCAGTATTATTTTTATATTTATCAATTACTATTTTCTTAGATAGTATTTTAACAAATCTCCAACCAGATTCACGTAACTGGGCTTCAATTATACAATTTTCTAATTTAAGTATCATTTGTTCAAATATGGGTTGTATATCATTTACATTATGAATTTCTTGTGAATTTGTAAAATGTCCTTGTATTATTTCTTCAGGAATTCCATCAGGTCCATTTTTTGTATAAAGTACTTCTACATTCATATAACATTTGAAAGATTTCTTAAATATATTATAAAAGTTTGTTAATACATTATAAAAAGTTTTATCGGTTTCATTATGTTCAACAGATTCATTAAATAAATATTTTATATCTGTTACGGCTTCATCGGTTCGTTCAGCTTCATCTGTTTTTTTAATTTCGTTTAATTCATCTATTTCGTTAAATTCATCAGTATCGGTAAATAAATATCTTCCATCTGGTACATGTTCATCTTAACTATTAAAAACTTTTTTATATTCCGAATGTGAATAATCATCAAACATTTTTTTAACTTTTATATCAGTAGGTAATGTTTCTAGATAGTTTATATAATTATTTAATTTTAATATATTTCCTTCATCAACTCGATCTACATTTTGTAAATGCAATTTACTATTTAAATGAGATTGATAACTTCTTTTTGTTTGCAACCTTTTTTTACATAAGTTACAATAAAACTTGGTATTTTCCATTTTTTTTATTTTTTAAAGAAAAAAATTGTGTTTTAACTTTAATTATAAACATTCTAATATCAAGGACTTGAGAGTTATCATATATTATTATACATTTCACGTTCTGAAGTTATTTCATTTTCTTTATCATATTAAGTTTTATCACATTAAGTTTTATCATATAATGTTTTATCATATTAAGTTTTATCATATAACGTTTTATCAAAAGATAATTTAAATTTATTTTCACTAACTATTGATTCTTCATCATCATAAATTGATTCTTCATCATCATCATAAATTACACTTTTTGGGATTGGTCTTTGATCTCTTTTGGAAAATTTAATGACACCACCATAATCTGAATCATTTTTAGTTTTTATTAAAGATGATAAAATTTTAAATTGATTAGATGTAAATCCTAATTTAAATTTTGTAGACCCGACACATAGTTGTCTAACAGTATCTTCAACTATTCCATCATTATTATTTTCAATTGTAAGAAAATGAAATTTAGATAAATTTTGATTATATGTAGTATTAATATCATGTACATCAGTATGAGATATAAATTTTTCTTCACTTAAATTTTTATAATTACTAATATTTTTATAATCTTTTTTACCATTTACACCTTTTTCAGATGTTACAGAATCATCATCTATATTATCATCATCTATATTATTGTCATCATTATTATCATAAGATTCTTTAAGATCGGGCAAAGCCCTAGAACCTTCAGTTCGTTTATTATGATTATGATTATGGTCATTGTTAATAGTATAAGGTGTTGTCCACATATAAATTTTCTCTTGTTGAGCTAAACCATTTATATAAGATTTTAACAAATTAATATTTAAGTTTGAATATAATCCTATATAAGTATCATCATCATATCTTTGCGGCATTTCTAATGTTTCTTGTTTATAAATTGTGTCTCTATAATAAACTTGACATAATAATTCTTCATTATGTTTTTTACTCTCTATGTGAATGTTATATTGATTTTGATAGTCAACAAATAATCTAATTTTTTCTTTCGAAAAAGATTTTAATTTTTTAACTAATTCTTTAATATTGATATAATTAATAATTTTAGTTTCTATCCAATCAGTATTACTAATCGGCAAAACTGCTCTAATAAATCCGTAAACATTATTATGTCCTATTATAACCATATTTTCTTTATTTAATTCTACATAAGCTACATCATTATATTTACTTACTATATCCATAAATTTTATAAATGGATCACCCGGGAAAATACAATAATTAGTTTCTATAGAAGGTAAACCTTTAGTCTGTTCTTTGAATATTTCGGCTTGTAATTCAAATGAAATATTAACATCTATACATGGATTATTATTATTATTATTATCAAAACATTTATTTTCAAATCCCGTTGATCTCGTCGAATAAGAAGAACAGGATGATGCGGACGAATATAATTTTTTTTAAATTTGCTTTTTCCATTTTTTATTTTTATTAGAAAAAATTTATTTTTATATTTTTATTAGAAAAAAAATTTTTTTTTAATTTTTATTAGAAAAAATTTTTATTTTTTTTCTCATTATATAAAAAAATTACTTTTCTATTGTTTTAAAATGATGTTACCAAATGTTGGTGGAGGTGCATATATCCCCAATAATCGTGAATTAGAAATAGAGATAGAAAATTATATCATGAAAACTGGAGACGTTTTATCTGGTCCATTGCATCTTTCTATTTTTCCGCAACAAAATACAGAGTTAACAAATAAACAATATGTTGATACACAAATCAATGACTTAAAAGAAAAATATATAAACGATGTTTTGGTTCCACTGATGAATGAATTAAAGTTGCTTAAACTTAATGACAAATCATTAAACGAAAAATTATCAAAACTTGATAAAAAGGATAGAGAGCTAGAAGCAGATATAGCAAAACTTTTTAAAAAGATTTCAGAACAATCAAAAATTTTAATATTACTTTCTATAAAGTTAAAATCTGCAGTCATTAAAAATAAACATCAGATAAAATTATTGAAAGAACAATTAGAAGATGAAATAGAAAAACTACCTGAAAGAATTAAAAAAAATTTAAAGCAGTTACAAACTACATTCCAAAAAAGTGTTGATGAATTAAGTTCTAAAATTACTCAACAAATGAAAAAGATGAATAGAATAATGAATGAAGTAAACTCGCTTAATCAAAAACTTGATAAAATGAAAACTCTTAAAATCAATTTAGAAAATGAATTAAAGAAAAATTTACAAGAAAACTCTAAAGAAAATAAAGAACAGTTAGATTCTGTTAAAAGACAATTAGATGTTCTTAAAATTAAGTCAAATGCTCTTAAAGCGGCGTTGAAGATGAATCAGGAGAAAATGCAAGATAATAGAAAAGAAATTAAAGTACATCACACGCTACTTGACGCAATAGATAAAGTGCAACGGAAAATTAATAAAGTTATCACGAAGTTGTTGGACATTCACACACGTAAATCTTAAGGTAAATATTTTTCCCAAAAGTCAAATTTATTCCTAAAAAATGCCTATAATTTATAAACACAATCTTAAACATTTTGCTTCAAATCAAAGAATTGCTCATGAACCACGTATGAATCCTGTTTATCATTATGATAATAGAGAAACAGTTCACACGGAAGAAGCTGGCATCTTTTCTAGCATAGGAAGTATCGCTAACTTAATTAAAAATAATAAAGATTTGATTACATCTGCTGCAAAAGGAGCAGCTGCTATAGGTAGTACAGCTAGTGCAATATCAAATGCTTTTAAATCTCAAAACGAATTAAAACAACTAGAAGCTATTCGTAAACTTAGGAATGATTCTGAAGAACTAAAAAATTTAAAAAAACTTTCAGAGGAAACAAAAACAAAATTGCTAACATAGCTGTGGGGGTGAAACCTTGAGGAGCGCAGCTCCGTCTGACAGTAAACATAAGAAGAAATCAGGCATAGCCATAAAACGTTCAATTGAAGAAATAAGAGGTAATGGCGTGAGCAGCAACCTTCGGTCTAACCAGCAAAGCTGTAGCGGAGCTGGTCTAGCAAAATTCTAAAATTATATTTTAATAAAATTTTTTTAGTAAAATTTTTTTAGCAAAATTTTTTTTAGTAAATTTCTTTCTGTGTGTGAGAAAAAACAGAAAGTCAAATTATTTTTTATAAAAATGTCTTCGCTTATCGAAAATAAATTTGAATTAGATAAACCACCAGGTGTTAATTATAATCAAAAAAAGAATGACTATATAAGAATTGCTATGAATCCCGGATCTTCTAGTAGAGTAATTACTGGAGGAGATTTAATTTTTGAAGTTGATAATCAGCAGAGTTATTTATATTTACCTGATTCCTTATTACACTGTGAATATTCTTTATATAGTGATGCTAATTTTACAACACCATTACCAGATACCGATAATATTGCACTAGAGAATAATTTCTTTCCAAGATTATTTACACAAATGCGTTTAGATGTTGCAACTCAAAATATAGAAACAATAAGTGATTCTCCAGGTGTAATTGATACAATGCTTAGATTTGTAACAATTGGTGAAAATAATAAAAAGTATGAAATCGAAGGTTGGTTTCCTGATACTAATGATGGTATAATTGTTGATGATTTAACTCACGCTGGAACAGATGCCGCAGGAATTGCGAAAGATGTAGAAAATATTGCAAAACATTTAAATAAAACAAATAATAATGCATATAAAGGAAGACGTGAATTTAACAAGAAAAGTAAACAGACAGTAAATTGGTCATTGTCTCCATTATTCGGATATTTAGATTATGATAAAATATCATATCAATTAAAATTTAAATTAATAATTCATCGCACAGCAAATAATGAATTAATCTTTTTTGGTAAGAAAAAGCATATTTAAAAATTGATAGACTTGAATGGTGGATTAAGCATCTTACTCCTAGTTTAGAGGTTGAAACAGCTATTGCAAAAAGATTAAATACTAACAAACTAAATTCCAGTAAATTTTCTAAAGCGTACTGCTAGTTCACTAACTTTTTCCGAACAAAGATTTAACTGGCATTTTACTAGAACTTCGAATACTCCAAGATATTTATTACTAACTTTTTAAAGAAATAATTCTCCAAGTTTTGATAAGAACAATAATCTCTTCCATATTAATACAATTCGAAGTTTACAAGTTTCATTAAATCAAACCCGATATCCAATTGATCCATTAAGATTCGATGATACCAATAATCAATTTATGGAAGGATATGATTCTTATCGAAATCTTTGTATAGAATTTGGAGTTGAACCTCAATTAACTCCTGGAGATTGGAGACATTTATATCCTGTTTTCTGTTTCGATTTAAGTGCACAATCTGAAGATATTATCAAGACTGGTTGTGATGTAACAATTAATATTGAAAAGAAAGATTCCACAACTTCATTGATGGCTTATGGTTTATTGCTAGAAGATGTAAAATATTCTATTGAAATTCTTAATGGAAAGATGGCTAGGATTAATTATTTTTTTTTGATAACTTAAAATTTTGATAACTAGAATAGATTAAAAATTTTTGATAACTTAATTTTTTCCATAACTAGAATAGATTAAAAAAATTCTTAGATTAAAATTTATTCATAACTAGAATAGATTAAAAATTTTTCATAACTTAAAATTTTCGTAACTTGAAATTTTTTTATTAAAAATGTCGCAAGCGAAAAGTAATAATAATAAAACTGTTGAATTAAAATTACGTAATATTGTTGACAAAAATACCCCTCAAACTATTACGATTAACATAAAAAAGTATTACATAAGTAAACCAATGATAGAGAATATTCAATTACAAGAAGAAAAGAATGGCGGCATTCTCCCATTAATTCCACTAATAATAGGTGGCATAGCAGCAGCAGGAAGTGTTGCAGGTGGGACAGCTGGTATTGTCCAAGCAGTAAATAAAAATAAATCAGAGAAGGCAGCATTAGAAGAACAAAAACGTCATAATAGAGAGTTAGAGAAAGTTGCTAGGGGTGAAGGAGTAGTAGATAATTTCATTAGTAAACTAAATTTAGTTGATGAAGGAAAACGAGTTCTTAAAAATATTCTCCGCAATGTTGATGATATAATTGAAATTAAAGAAACTAAAGATGGTTCTGGAATATATCTAAGTCCTAGTATGATTCGGTAATAACCTCAGGACCTTTGGTTCTATAGGTTAGTAACCTGAGGACCTTTGGTCCGATCGGCTAAAGCCTCTGAACAAGGTTCAATTAGGTAAAACAATTATTTTATTTTATCTTTTAAAATTTTTTATCTTTTAAAATGAATTCTACAAATTCCGAAAATTTAATTAAATTAAAAATTTCTAATTTAGATTTATTGAATTATCTCTTAAAAGTACATAAAACCTCAAATTGTAAAATTTATGAAGGTAACGACATACAAAAAACATTAGAAAACTTTCCTGGATTTATTTGGAGAAAATATTCGAAGGAAAAACATCTACCTGGGCATTCATATACCGGTCCAGGAACTCGATTAGATATAAGACTAGATGAGAATAATAATCCAAAACCAGGTGAAGAACCAATAAATAGAGTAGATGCCGCCGCTTATAGACATGATTTAGCTCATCAAAATCATGACCTAAAATCTCGACATGCAGCTGATAAGATGATTCAAGAATTAGATAGTATTCAAAATCCTACATTTAGAGAAAAAATTGAAAGAATGTTTGTTAAGAAAGCTTTACAAGCTAAAATATTATTCGGTCAAGGGATAGATGTAACGACAGCAAAGCTGTCTGAGAGCAACGCTCGAACCTACGCGTCCGAAATTCATAGGGAATACAGAGAGCCGAAATATCTATTGAAAGTAAAAGTATTTAATAAAGATGATATTTGGAGTGCTGATCTAATAAATATGCCGAATGAAAGGGACTACAAATACGCATTGACCGTTATAGATTTATATACACGATACGCTTGGGTAAAGCCTTTAAAAAATAAAAGTGGTCTGTCAGTTAAATATGCGTTTGAAGAAATCTTTAAAGAAAGTAAGAGAAAAACAAAAAAATTGTTTGTTGATAAAGGGTCGGAATTTTATAACCGAAACGTTCAGCCACTATTTCAAACTGTTTATTCAACTGAAAATGCAGGGAAGGCCGTAGTGATAGAAAGATTCAATCGGACGTTAAAAAATAAATTATTCAAGAAATTTACTGAGCAAAGAAATCAGAAATGGTTGAAGATATTACCAGGAGTTGTAGAAGAGTATAACAATAAGATTCATTCAGGTATTGAAGAAACCCCAAAGAATGCTTCTGACGACCCTGATTTAATACGAAAGAAAATATTCGAAAATAATTATTCGAATGAGAGTAATCCGAATTTGCAGAAACTTAAGCCTAAATTAAAAATTGGTGATAGAGTTAGAATATTTAAGTATAAGAATAAATTTGAAAAGGGCTTCGTCGGATACTGGACGAAAGAGATATTTGAAGTTTGTAAAATAAATCAAACTTATCCGATTACTTACGAAATCAAAGATTTAGATGATGAAGATATCAGATGCCGATTTTATCAAAATGAATTACAACGAAGCGAGCTTTAACCTTTAGGTGGCGCTTTAGCTAGCAAGCTTCGCTTGATTTTTGATTATCATTATCATTATTATTATTGGAACTAACGTTTCGGGAATGAAATTCCCTTGTTCAATTCTAACATAATATCAAGAAATGGCACTCCTTTTTGTAATTTAAATAAAACATAAAGACATAATTGACCGCAATAAGTAGTTCCTGGTTTTTGAATTTGAAATCTATTATAAGTTCCATTGCCAAGTAATTATTTAACTTCATTTGTAGGTGGAAGTTCATAAGAGTCAAAATAATAATTATCTCGATTTTTATTAAAGATACCTGCAGACCAATGTATTCCTTTTTCATCTGACGTATGAAGATTTGTTATGAAATTTAAAGTTATTTTGGCTTATTTTTAATCAATTGTAATTCGTCTCTCATCAATATGTGAAAATTCTTTATTCCGAATTGATTTGCGATTTTCTTTAGATCAAAATTCGTTGTTGTTTGTGTTCCATATAATTTAAAAAAATCATTTATGTTGCTCATTTTATAATAAAAAAATTTCTTATAGGGTCCCCTAGAAGTCAGAAAAGGGGTTTTGATTTAAAACTGTTCCACAATGATGACTTTCCTTACTACTTATTCGATTTTGAAATGATTTAATTTAATCTAAATTAAAACGTTACATTGTAAAAAAATCGGTTTATTAGCAGAGTTAGTGTTTCGCACATTTTTAATCAACTGCAATCCATTTCTCATCAATAGGTGAAAACTCTTTATTCCCGATTGATTGCACATATATGTGAATAAAATATTTTCTAAAGATGGAAATGTGTTTTCATTTTAGCGGTTACCGCTACCTGTTAAAGAAATATTTTTAGTCACATAATTTTAGTTAACTCATATTTTAAAAACCTGAAAAACGGATTTAAAAGACGTTTTTAAAAATACCAATTTTTATGATTTTCGGTGTCCTGGAGCGGTCATGATTTTCAAGGTAAAAATTGTAATTCTCAAATTTGAGATTCTTAACTTTTATGATTTTCGGTGTCCTGGAACGGTCATGATTTTAAGGGCGGGTGTAAAATTGTAATTCTCAAATTTGAGATTTTGAAAAATTGGGTATTTTTAAAAACGGTTTTTTTCTTTATAACCTGAGAAAATGACCAAAATTCATGAATTTAGTCATTTTTAAAAATACTATTTTTTCAAAAAATGATACTTTTTAAATGGACTAAATTTATGAATTTAGGTCTTAAAAACCTGAAAAAGGGACAAAATTCATGAATTTATGTCGTTTTTAAAGATACTATTTTTTGAATTTTATGGTGTCCTGGAACGGTCTTTTGCCCATTACTGATGACGTAGCACTCTTCACAGCATAAGCAAGGATGAGCGCATAACTAGGTTACCAGAACCATCAGATATCTGGGTTGCAGCTGTCAATTATTTTATCCACGTTGGAAAATCAGTCCGGAGTCACACAATCACGGATATCTATGCACAAAGTGACAATTCTCTCGGGTCGCAATGTTAAAGCTCGACGCCGGGGCCGCTGACGCGACAAGAAAGTGATCTAGTTCAGATGATAAAAAATTATAGCGACGATCGTATTGGTATCGAAATGTTTTACCTAGCTTTACATGCATAGTTTGAAGTATTAATCTTCATCCATATCCCATACCTCTCCTTACATGTAAATTAAGTTTTAGCTTATTCTACTGAGAGGATAGACCAGGCATGACTTCAGTAAATCAACAAAAACTAATTTGAAGTACTGATGTCCCGGTATGATTTCGTAAAGAAAAATCGCAAAATGCGTTAATGGCAGATATTTCGGCTGCTCTCTGTTGGTGCCGTACGCAGAAATGAAATCTTGTGAACAAGAAGTGAAAACGTTACAAGATACATTGCAATTGCACGGTACAATTGATGTTGGTGCTTAAAAGTGACATGTTCATGAAAGAATGTGTACGTTAACTACGGTATATAATAGCCAGCACTTCAATTATCTTCAAGGAGTAACAGGTTGCGCATCTACTCTGAAATAATGCTGAGCTTCGTCATAAGTTGCATAACACTCCTGCAGATGATTTGTACTCGAACTCGGAGGTTGTTTCTCCGACTGCGGAGTCTGCTTCACCGATGTAAGCGCTCGCGAATTCGATCAGATAATCGCAAATACTCGTAAATTTATATCCGTAGATAACATTGTATTAAGACTGTTCGGGGATTGGGATTTTTCCAAGGTCACACAATATGCACCCGGTAAGTAGAGAAGATAAGACTCAGCCGCACTACGCTGTAGTTTTCCAATATGCGCGCAAGCTCACGACGTGCGAAAGTCTTGTTGCGTTGACCAGTGAATGGCAATGTTCATTTTAAACAAACAACGTTCGCTTTAAACAAAGGCACCAATTATTTCCAGTGGGTTTCGTAGAGTTTCAGACAAGAAATGATCTCACTGTGTGAAGAAATAATGAATATATAATATTCCACTAAAGAATTAATGAGCCCGTGAGAAAGTTCTTTCAATCACTGATAATGAATAATGATCTCACAGTATTTCTGGTAATCTGAATAATCTTGTCAGTGATCGGCAAACCTCACGATTGTATTATTTACAGAATTTGTAATAATGTTAAGAATGAATTTCGGATTCCTCGAACCTTTCATTTGATACCCACATCATAAATAAATAAGAATGCTGAATAAGCTGTCATCAACTGGTAGTGTGAAACATTTCCGGAAAAACATGATAAAAAGCAATTTGTCAACTCTCCATCATCATCTCTAACTGATCTGATCTCTCTTTCTGAATCGTTATTTCACAATAATAACAGCAATTTGAATGCTACATAAAAGAAATTGATTGACCCGCAATCCCTGTTGTCACTCGAAAGCGATGGTATTACTCTCACAGTAGATGAATATCATGACAACCTGGAACTATGAATCTACGTCGAGCTGTGAGGCATGGAAGTGTCCATTCTCTCTGGTTGTTTTTCATGTCCAATGAAGATATTTTATTATATATCTTATACATTTTATTGATATTTTATTCGATACTAGAGATGCACTTCGTTTCAATCAAATTCATTTGACTCCTTTCGCATATGCTGATGACAACAATCTGGAATGGCTCACCAGATGAATTGCATATAAATCATCAACCTGCAAGTCGAAGTTGCTTACATGTTTACTTCAGCATGATTATATGAAGATAAGTGGCGATTTAAATTCAATCCGAAGGTCTTTAATTGCAAACATTTTGGTAACCACAAATTCTTCTAGGGTAATGATTCTATACAAGAAGTAGAGGCAATCAAAATTCTCAGTGCAGCTCATCAAAAAAAGTGGATCCTGTCATGAGAACATGGACAATTCTGCACCAAAATCTAGACGTGCATTCTTTGGTTTTGATGAGGTAAGCGTAGAAGCGGTTTGTATCCGATTGTTTACAGTAGAATTTACAAAACAGCTGTCAACCATCTATATGACTTACATATATTGCCGAAATCGAGAGATAACTTAAAAGTTATAAAAAAGCGATGGCTTCTTGTGTAACAGGATAGTTGGTGGTCAAGACAAATGCGCTCGTTACCACCTTCCGAAAGAATGTATGTGCCCGTATTATCATTTCAGTAGTAAATTTCCTAATTGATCCTAATTAGATTCTAATCCAAATCAATTATATAAATCGTAATCTAATTATAAACTGACAATAAGTGATTCTCAACAACAAACAAGTCATTAGTTTAGTGCAGCATCTAAGCTACTTGCATTATCATTAAATTTGTAATGAATTGAAATTAAAATGCTTTTTAACTTTCATGCATATTGTTCAAAAATAGATATGTTTGTAATTTGCATTGTTCAAAAAATGAATGGAATTCATGTACAAAAACACATTCACCTTTGTAATATAATGAAAATACCGTATAATATTATGTATATTTATAATATCAATTATTTATAATATGTATATTATACCGTATATATTTATGTTTAATGAAAATGCCGCAGCTGGTCATACTTTTTGTGTTAGGTAAGAATCAATAATATTTGACTTTATGGATATATTTTCGGGCCATAGATTTCAAGTTCAACCTTTGTGTACATACAGGCCATCTTCAGGCACTGCACGATTTTCAACAAAAAATTTGGTAGAAAAATTTTTAACTGACCATGCGCTATCATGCAAAAAAGGACGCTCTAGGGCGAAACGACATGACAATCTGAAGGATTTGATAACTATTTAACTATCAAAAGTGTGCAAAAATGTTGAATCTGAGCCATGTCTGTCGCCTTTAGACGAACCTTATATATTCATATATTATAAGTTTTTGTATATTTGTTATTTTTTGTTGGTAAATATACTTGTGCTACGTCTGGCAGTGCACAATTGCATTTACTAATGGCAAGTTGTAATCCAGTACAATGTTTCAATTGTTCAATCATCCGTGTCATATCAGCTATCATACTTGCTACTGTTCCACGGTAACCCAGTACTTTTACTAAAAACCTGCTGAAAATAAATGAGTGAACATTCACATACAGCACAGGCTTACGTTTTTGATTCAAACCCAGTATTATCTGTCACCTACTATTTCTATGTTCCGTGTTTATATCTTTTATAAATCATTCATCACATTTGTTCAAATATTTATATTTAAAACATCCCTGATAAGCATGCAATTGTGCAGTGCCTGATAATTAAGGTTGAAATATATAGCCGGAAAATATATCCATAGGATCAAATGATCTTGGTTCTTTCCGAAAGAAACATCAGGTACATTTGTTAAAATATAGGCAAATCTCGCTATTATGCCACTTTCGGTCGGTTCCGACTATTCGTACGTGCAAAAGTAAATTTACTATGCCACTACCTGCTATTCTAATAGAAAATGCAAAGCTTTTCACCTTTTTTCTACTGAAATGCACTGCAGAAAATCTTACTATTTAAGAAATCACGGCAGCGAGAAGCAGCGCTCCACAGTTCGAAATTATTACTCCGACGCTACTCCCACCGACGCCTTGGTGAACAGAAAAGACAGGAATGAAAGATTTCCTTCAGAGCAGCGCATGTGAATTACTCTGCGTGATTGGTTGAGCACCGCCGTGCCAGGAATCGAGGCGTCGACTTAAATTGTCGGTCACAGTGTGGCTTCATGCGTTCGCTCACAATGTGAGCTCAGAAACGTAAGAGAACCGATTTTTCACTGAAGGAAAAGAAGATGCTGCAAAAAAGAGTTGAATCAGTCAAAGTTGGCCAGGGAGATGAGCAAGAAGTTAGGCATCGAAATTAAGAGAACCATTGTGAAGGACATTCTCAGCAAGAAGGATGCAATTGAGGCGGCCATCACAGCTGGAGTTTCATCGAAGCGCATGAAGTTGACGCAGGCTTTGGACGAAGGAAAAGAGTTCAAGTTCACATTGCTCGACACTCTGCACGTAGTTCGGCGTGCTTGGCATAAGGTCAGTGGGACGACGAGCGGGAATTGTTTTACAAAGGCCAACTTTATTGAAAAGGAGATTCAAACTGAGGCAGAGGATGCTGAGCTGTTTGACATCTGAGAAGCTCTGCCTGCTGAAAATAAGTTCCATGAAAAGGAGGAGGTCGAATAGACTGACGTTCTCGAAGCTGACAGCGCCTCTCAACTCGTGGGTCTTTCACGATGGAGGAGTTTGCGCAAGAGTAGCTGTGCAACGAGTAGCTAGTGGGAAGAGAGGAGGACGAGGTTGCGGTCGTGGAAGATAACATTCCGCACGCGGAAGCCCAGCGGCATGGAGTGTGATGCAAGCATGCAATCGGCTAGATAACGAGATACACCAGCCGACGATTCTTGGCAGCTTCCGTCTGAACTGATGTACATTTTATGACTTAAAAAACCAAGGCCATTACATAAATCTAGATTATAGCTGAAACTACAAGCATTTTGTGACTTAAAAGAGTAAAGCCGATTTAAAATTCTAGAATAAAGCTGATGGTGATGATGACATATGTATTTAGAATGAAAATTAATCATTACAAAAAAATTTCAAGTAACAAGAAATTAATGAAAAGTGAAAACGATCACAAATTCATTTAAATGTGAAGTACGTAGGTCGTAATTTTTGAGGTCAGACGTAGAAGCGATTGTATAGACTTGTACATGATGGGACGAACGAGGAATGACACGCACGTGTAGACTTGATACGAGGCGTCGCAAGGTGCTTGGTATGTCGGTGAAAAGGCGGAATAAGATGATTTAGAAGATGATCGGAACGTGGCTTTGACTGAAAAACTTTCATAGACTGGTGGGATCTTCGTATCTTAATGAGAGTGAAATTAGCACAAGAGCAATCACGACCACACACAAGACGGTGACAATGACGCCTGATAGCTTCCAGTCTATTAGAATCGTCTTGATTCAGACCAATGAAGAGCAGAATACAGAACTAGTACTTGCCACGAACGAATGGTACAAAGCAACAAGATCGCGTTTCGTGACGAAATTCTTCATTTTGATCAATATGAGTAACTTTTGATTTGCTTTTTTGTACACGTTCTCAATAGGAAACCTCCATGACAAATTTTTGGTATAAGTAGTACCTAAAATTTTGACAAAAGAAGCCATTTCCACAGTAGAGCGTAGACGAAATGCATTTTTCTTGCCGAAACATATCACTTGCGTTTCTTGCTTGTTCAATTTTAAACCATTTCGCAATCACCAAGAGTCGACATAATCAATTTTTGCATTAATAACAAGGTCGACGTTAGAGTCAGTGATGATAGGAATGTGCGTCATTACATCATCAGCCAATTTAATCATGACTGCTGGTGAATGATAGGCTGACAAAGTTCTCATGTGAGTGGCAAAGATATATGGCGCCAATACTGACCCCTGAGGTATGCCGGAAACAATGCGTGAGGTGAGCTTGCAGCCGAGTCGTCAAACCTGACAATGTGGATGCGACTTTGGAGGAAATCGATGCACCAGGCTCCAGAATGCATAGGAAGACCCGCGTTGATAATAGAATCTAGAAGTCTATCATGATGCAAATAATCGAACGCCTTGCACATATCGAACGATATCATAAGAACGGAATGTACATTAGATTCGTCAAGTATTGATGTAATGTAGTCATGTGTAAGGATATGAGAATGGAGAACCGAATAACCTGGTCTGAAACCAAACTGGGTCGAACCATAAAGGTTCATCAGATGTTCCTTCATGGTTGATATTACGCATCTTTCTAAAACTTTGGAAAATATTGGTAACATGGAGATGGGTCGCGAATCTTGTAGAGTACGGCAGTTCGATCCTTTTGGAACTGGGTACATGCTCGCAATTTTCCGTTTTGATGGAATATTGAGACTTCTTATCGAAAGATTTATTATGTGAGTCAACGGCTCAGCAAGGACAACATTGGCTCATTTGAGAAGTTTTAGATGGAGGCCATCGCTACCAGCAGATTTACTAATCTTCAGCAAAGACGTCCATCACTGACACAAAAGGAGACCAAGAGGAGGAATCATGAAAATTCAGACGAATCATCGATGGAACATCATAGTCCGCTGAATCAGAGAAATTTCCCGCAAAAGCATCATTGATTGCCTCAGCCGCATGCTACTGAGTTTGATAAGATTGGATTATGGAGGCCAATGCACTGCGCGAAGACTTACCCAACAAATGGTTAACCACTTTCCATAGTACATTCGCACCTGATCGAGACGATGACATCCATTTCTCTCTATAGCTGTTTACCATGCATCTTATTTTGTTCTTATAATGCAAATGAAGAGAATAGTTGCCACACCGATAAGCACTATAACGTTCATTGATCAACTCCTTGATTCAAGGTGCTGGCCAAAGCTTGCCGTTTGCTGTGGTAGGAACAAATGTGAACGGGATAACGTTCAAAGCTGACAGGATGACGTCATAAAATATCTGACATTTAATATATCTGCATCCAGCATATAAAATGCATACCAAGGATAAGATAGAATGCATTGTACGAAAGACGTCAGGTGAGTTTCACGATAATCACAGACCGTTTTAAATGATTTGATACATTTTTTCGCACTGCGTGGCTGAAGGAGAATGGAGCAATAATCAGAATTGCCTAGACTTGGAACGATAACTGCTTCATTATAGAAATCAACAAGATATGAGTCTATCATGATTTTATCAAGTATGGAATTTCCACCGCGTAACAGAGACAACAGTTTCTTTCAGAAGGAAGCATGTTCTATCGAATTTGTCGGAAAATTGCTCAGGTCATCAACGATCATAAATTTGGCATCAGACACGTCGTTAATGTAATGCTTGCTCCATGATCCTTACCAAATATTCTTTTATAGCTGATATGCCCCTCCTTACTAAAAATCTTTTGAAAATCAAGAATAAAGCGGTTTTTACAAACTCAGTTGCTATGCCACTTTCGATCGGTCCCGACAGGTGGTATAGTAGCGAGATTTTCCTGTAGTGGAATCTCAAAATCGATCATGATAAACTGAAATTTGATCTACATTTAAAGTCTGAAGATTTGATCTTGCAGCGACAGAAGAACACGAAGTCGGTTGGCAGTATGATACTGATAGCAGACACACTCATTCCTTTATTTAGATAGCAAGTATGAACAAAGCAGGATTGGCGTGCGCCGCAGCCAATCAGAGAAGAGAACTATGTGCAGTTGGGAAAATAACAGAGTCACCACACAGCTCCCCCCCTGAGCAACTCACTATCCACGAGAAGAGTTAATTACCAAAAACTTATCGATGATTTTTGCTTGCTCTATCACGAACCGGTGTTTTGGCGACTGTTGGGGGGGGGCATCATAAACGCATTGTAGTGGTTTCGATGCGCATCAAGGCGGTTGAAGACGTAGTCAGCATTGCGAAGTTGCTCGGAACATGAGAGCGCGACGGACCGTGACGAGTCCCTGGGGCTGTACCATGGCCGACTATGGCTGTACGCAAGATCTGACTTTGTATCGAAGATACTGCAGGAAATCCTTAGTCGCTGTAGAATTTGCAACAGGTTTTATGAAATCACTTGGGACTGTCAGAACTTGACGTAGACTAATTCTGAAAGGAGGCTTGTAGATCTGCATTCGGTGTGGCTCTCAAACCTGGGAGCACCCAAGGAAGCTCATCCACCCAATTCGGGCCCTGAAAGCGTGCGCATAGAGAAGACTTCAGAATATTTCGACAATCCCGTTTGTTTGTGGATGGCATGCGGATTTGTGATGAAGTTCGGTGCCGAGGTTAGCGGAAAGTTGAGTCCAGAGAGCAGAAGTTAACTGAGTGCCACGATCCGAGGTGATCTGACTTGGAGTATCAAAACGAGATATCCAGTTGAGGAGCAGTGCTCGCACTGGTGTAATTGATGACGGGGACCACCTCAGGTCAACGAGTAAATCGTTCGATAATGGTGAGAAGATGTGTAAAACCTTGGGATAGAGGCAATGGGTCAACCAAAGTCGAAATGTATGTATTGAAAACGCTTGGAAGGCTCTTGAAAATTGTCCGATGGTGCACGTACATGTCTCTAAGTTTTGGATCGTTGACAGGAGGGGATACACGTTCTTGTCCATGTCAGCAGCCATGCGTGGCCAGATGCACTTCGATTACATCAGTCGCTTTATGGCAGGTGTACCACGATGGGAAAGGCCATAAATGGAATCAAACACTTGTTGGCGGAAAGATGACGGACCGATGGGTCGATGAACAACTGTGGACTTTTCACGTAACAGGGATGAGCTATTATCCAGCAGAACAGATTAAAAACAGACGTTGATAGATGGATCGAGCTGAAGGTGTCGTATATCTTCGTCGCCGTTTTGGGCGGCAGCCTTGCTTGGAAATCAATTCCAACACTCACGCTGTTGATGCAAACCCGCGACTACTCGTTGACAACTAAATTGTCTTTGCCTGAGAGATGACGGATATCGGTGGTGTATTCGGAAATAGCGGCGAGTTGACTTTGTAGACGACTGGTCCAGGCACATAATTAGATTGTTTAATCGTATCACCTTGCTAGAAGTACAAACTGATTCAAACAGATGGCACATGCAGGAACTTAATAAGTGGGCAAAAAGAAATTTTTAATACCTTACAGAGATAGGAAAAACAGTCGTGCGTCGCTTGCGGATTGCTCTGAATTCCTTCAAAATGCTCCGATCGCCACGACTCCTTCAGATTCGAAGAATTCAGATCATTGCGCAAAAGTTTTCTCGATAATGTTGGGTCCCCCGATCATTTTTAAAAAAGTTAGCAGGCGCATGAAAAAGCGTTCACAAACTTCTCTGTAGAACTTGACATCGTTTGTGTCTCTTTGCTGTGTGATCCGGTTGATAACAGTCACTGAAACTTCGCACAATTTGGCGTGTTTAATGTTGAACTGGCTGCTCATTGTTCGATTACTATGGTATTTAGTCAGCAGATTGTGCCATTTCATCTACGTTACATGTTCCAATGTTTCCCTTCTAGTCAAACGGAAGAAGAGACGACCTGTCTAATTCTGTGGGTCCAGGGCTTGTTTGGCGAAGAGAATGTGCGAGCGAATTTTGGTTGGTAAAAAGAGTAAAATTACGACCTTCCAAGAAAATGCGAAAATGGTAGATGGCGAAATGTGCAGCTAGTAATTCACGGTCAAATGTAGGATTCTTTGTTTCGCGCTGCTGTAGTTTTCTGGAGAGGAATCCCAGCAGAGACAAGACACCATTGATGCGCTGCTCCAGAACTCCACAAATGGTCAGTAAAGACGAGTAGACGTCTAGGGCTGTGGGTGCGTCTGTGATGGGATGGACGAGGAGCGAAGTACTAGCAAGTGCCTCTTCAGATGCAAGAAAAGCGAAATTCATAGCAGTGGATCATTTCAAGAGGCTGTACCGTTTTCTGTTCGAAAGAGCGGCATGATGGGGGGACAAGCATTTCGTCAACGTGTGGGACGAATCGATGATAGAAATTTAGCATTTCTAAAAACTGCTGTAGTTCTTTGACATCACTCGGGCGTAGAAAGTTCTTTATGACCATGACTTTTTTATCCAATGGCGTTATGCCACTGGCGTCGACGCGTTGGCATAGAAAGTAAATCGACTTATCTCCAAAGACACATTTCGATCTGTTGACTACGAGGCCGTGCCTCTCTAGTCGTTCGACCGAGCTGATCAAATCTCGACAGTGTTGTTCAGGGTCCATGCTGGCGATTAAAACAACATCAGGGTAAACAAAAGTACCGGTCAGTCCAGCACAAACTGTGTCCATCAATCGTTGGAATGCTACAGCCGCGTTCTTTAAGCCAAAACGGCATCCTTAGGAACTCATACATTCCGAATGGTGTAATTACTGTTGTCTTGTGAACGTCTTCTGGTGCCACTAGGACTTGGTGGTAGCCACGTAACAAGTCAATTTTTGAAAAAATCGTCTTACCAGAGAGATTAGCGGTAAAATCGTGAATGTGTGGTATGGGATAACGGTCAACCACAGTTACGGAGTTCGGACGCCGATAGTCACCACATGGTCTCCATCCTCCACCAGGCTTAGGTGCGACGTACAATGGGGAAGACCATGGACTGCTGGACCGGAGAATGATGCCCATTTCGTATAAATGGGAGAATTCGTGACGAGCTAAGACCAGTTTTTCTGATGAGAGTCGACGGGCACGAACATGAGCTGGGGAACCATTAGAGGGACATGATGCTTAACGCGGGATGATGATTTTCAGAGAAGGTTGGTGATAAGAGCGCCGGATGTTCGATGAGTAAGCGATCGCAGACACTTGAAGTGGCAGCTCTTATAGAGCGGCAGCCAGAGGGGTTCACTACTAACGAAACGTGCCCAAAGGTTTAACTACATGAATTACTTGGGACTAGTCTGAGGGTCACGGAACTACGAGTCTGCCGAGTCAGAACTGGTGGACTCGGCCCAGGAGACCCAAAATGTTAGGCCCCAAGTGTTGATTTTCATGCTATAATCTTTTACTGCAATCTGGCATATATTCAATTCTTTCTCTACGTTATTTAGTTCTATCATAGTATTAGTTTTCCTTCTCCAGTAGTTACTGTTTACATGTTCATTTTCTATAATTTCACTGTTTTCTTTATTTTGGTATCTCGTGATGTTACGCATGGCATGTATTCATTTGTGTTCATTCTGACCTTTAAATACTGACCTTTTACTTACAATAGAGATCCATGATTCATTTGACAAGTTGGTTTCTTACTCCGTGGTATTATGGCTATATCAACAGATGCAGCATGTACGAGATGCAACATTCAATGACTCGCAAAATTCAAACGCAGAATTGTTCCTTAGTGTCTAGTGACCAAGGAAACACAAATGACTGACATTATAAAAGGTGGAACACCCACGACAGACGATCCGGAAGTACATGCACTAAGTTCCAACGTCGACTATTACGCTATTGTTATGGAATGCTTCTCCTGACTGACGCTCATTAAGATTCAAAAATCAAATATTGAAAAACATATCTCAAAAGTTGAACCTTCATGTGTTGAGTTATATTTACGTTTCAGATTGGACGGAGCATTTACGAACAATGTGAAACATTGAATTTGTCTCTTCCAGGAATAGAATTTGAAGGTTGCCTTGGAGGCAGAATGTGTGCCTTGTTTCCTTTGTTTGATAAATCGATTATGTCAAATGTCTGTTTTTATTTCAACAATGTACTTTTGAATTTGAGCAAGTTATTGGGAGATCATGGAGATTAAATTTGTGGTTCAGAACTACATCGTAGTAGAATGTTTTCAATTCAGTCATCACTCTATTTGTTTATAGATATGTCAAAGTGAATTGAAAGTGAAAAATCAGCTTAGAAAGAAAAATATGGATGTCTGGTTTCATAGCTAGGGCCTATGCTGCCAGTAAATTGTCGAACATTTTGATTAAAGGATGTTTTCTTGAACCTCAACCCGATATTTACGGATGTAGATTATGGCTTTTGTGTCAATGTGTATATGTGTAGACTGCATACAATACACATGCGAGTTATTTCAAGTGATTTGGAAGGAAAAACTTTGATATCATTTTCTCAGAAGTTGAAATTGATTAAATGATATTATTTTTCAGCTTTTCTACGCCCAAGAAATAGTAAACTACGTCAAGATATGGCATTTTACCGATCTGGCCCAATTGATTGAGACATATTTGATATATCGGCGAAAATATATTTTGACATAATTTATTGATTTTTGTGCGGCGAAAGACTGAAAAATAATATTACTTTATTAATTTCAACTGATAAAAAAATTATATACATGTGGATCTGGAAGCACTAATCAAGAATTTACAATCCCTACGAAACCTAGAAGTACCGAACTGATTGAGACGAAGTGATCAAGGTGGAAGCAAATTAACGTCTAGTCAGTCTTCAATCTTGGCGATTCAAGAAACTGAACGATTAGAAAGCGCGACATAACTAAAAGATATGTTTGACTAACTTAAAACATTCACATCTGAATGGCTCGAACAAATCGAACAGTCGAATACTTGTACGCACCACCCTTTACTATTTTTCATAACATGCCATTTATATGCATGACCATTTTGCTCTATGATCAGTCATTTAACTTTCGGAAATATATTGATGAAATTCATGTAACTATTGACATTCTCTATTGCAAACATGTTTCTAAAGTATGAGCTGTCATCATCAGAGAACCTAAGCAATGATGATAATCAATGGTTATTGATGAAAGTAGCTCAGTTACCTCTTGCCTTACAAGAGCAGTAACACTGAAGTGAATAACATTTGATAGACGCTCGACCCTAATGAGCTCCCTTTTATTTAATCTTTATCTGTAACATCTCTGTTTCTGATTTACTAAGTTGTAGCCGTAACGCCTGTGTTTGTTCTCCGGTCTGTCTGGCATATAATACATGTGCTTCTGCTTTGTCTACAACAACTGAATTCCTTTTATCACATCTAAAGACAAGGAAATTCATGATCCAACTGTGAAATAACATGTTTTCGGAAGGAGTTATTTTTAATATTAAGATAAAGTGAGTAAAGCAACAATGTGCGTGTTTAAGTTTGATATTTATTTCAAATAATGCTGTGCCACAACATACGATGACATCAGCATCAAAATGCCTTTGTTTTGAAGACGACAAAGATCCTACGATACGTATGTTGATTCTGAGACAAAAGACGTCTGCTTCATCTGCGGAAAGCGTGAAAGTCGACTCATTAAACTGACGCAAGAAACATGAACACAGTCATCCAGTAAAACTCATCAATCCTACTTTCTTCTGGAATTTCCTTCTGCCTACTGACTTTGTCCATGAAAGTTCGATCCTCTAGGAGATCCTCTAGGCGCTTTGCGTGATCGGCGATAACAGACGAAATTTGATTTCTCTCGTAAAGGATCTCCAACAGGTCATTCATCCTTTGCTTAGCTGTTGACGGACATGAACATGAGATTTGGAGACAGTGATGAGATCGCTCGTGTCAATAGATACTTCAATGGAGATCTTTCTTGCAACCTTGAGCACAAACACACCAATAGACGTTTGCATTCCTCTCGAAACCTCATTGCCTCATTTGGGGCCATCTTCTTTACAAGAGATTTCGTGGCAAACCCTAACTCCAAATGTTCATTTGATTTGTGTATTTTATCATTGTGTACATCTGTCATAACATCCTCTTTGAATCATCACCAATGTCTCCCATGACATCATCTTTTACGAAAAACAACAGCAACGATTTCAAAACAAATCCGATTTCTTCATTGAGGAATATAGCCATCGGCTTCTGCGAC
This sequence comes from Prostheceraeus crozeri, assembly GCA_907163375.1. NCBI lineage: Eukaryota > Metazoa > Platyhelminthes > Polycladida > Euryleptidae > Prostheceraeus > Prostheceraeus crozeri. Next base: position 174,433 of record CAJQUW010002735.1, on the reverse strand, counting down.
TGAAATTTTCTCAGAAATGGAGTCAGAATTTGCATCACAAATTTTGAAAATTGCAATCTCGCGCAGGTTTGGTTGTAACTTGATGATGTGCCGAATGATTCCAGGACTGAAGCATAGGCTTGTGAGTTCGGTCGTCGCTGTTTGGGCAATTCCGATACGTATTTCAAAATAATTTACCAAATGATCCACGACGATGAGCAAACGTTCTATTACTACATCATTTTCAAACGTTTTCAAAACATTCAAACATTTTCAAAACGTCTTCAAGCAGAAGTATTATTGAAATAGGTCTTAATAAATATAATAAAAAAATGAATGAAGCTTTTACGTCACTACTCCCCATACTTGGAGCTTGGACGGTGCTGACATAGTCAGACTTATGGAGCGTTGTAGTACTTTTAGTCCGGATGCCCTTCCTACCGACTTCCAATGACACCTTCGCGGCTCGACCTTTGGACCAAAAGATCGCTAGGCCAAGCACTTAACCACTGTGCCACGGAGACCACAATATAATAGGAATAGCAATAAATATAATAGGAATATGAAAATAGGATTTTCCGAAGATTTGCGCAAAAAATCGACGCTGAGAGTGAGAGACGGTACAGTTTACTATGTTATTAATTCATCACCCACCACGCACCGTCACGAAATCAATCTAAAGTCCAGAAATTTAAGAAGATTTTCAAAAAATTAAGGACATTTAAGGAGATTTAAGGAGGAAATTAAAATTAAGGAGATTTAAGGAGTTTTAATAAGATTTAAGAAGGGTAGGAACCATGTTTCAAATTTGTCTAAAATCTGCAAAAATGAATCAATCGTCAACAAACGTCAGGTAGACATGCTTAAGCATATTGTCTACCCACATGCAAAACTTGATGTAGATTGGTCAAATACTTTTTTGCATTGGAGATGATAACGTGAAGTGTATGTAGCGATGTTAACAGCTTGATCTGAGACTGACGTCGTCTGTTGGAGACATTATTGTTACTCGTGTGTGCATTGTTCTCTCTCCCTCTTCGTCTCATCCACTGCTATTTGAAATCTTCCCACGACTACTGCCCTACCACACCTTTTTTGAGTTGAAAATGTTTGCGTGAGGGATGTAGCCTCCTCGAATTGTGGGGAGATTACTTTGTTGACTTCACTGCTCCTCAGCCGATGAGGTCAGAAGAAGTCAGATCAAGCTACAGACATCGCTGCACTTCAAGTTATCGTATCTAAATTAAAAAAGGACTTCTCTGAGCTTTGTGACGATTGATTCATTTCTACGGATTCTTGACAAATTTGAAAACGTGGGGGGGAGGAGAGATAACCCATAAGTACCTCTGCCTGAATTCGATTTAAATAATTCTTGTCGCACCCTATAACTGAGGTCCATTGCCTTTAGTTCACATCAATGGAACAATGATCAAAACTGACAAGCCAGCTTTACTGAAGTTTCTGGAGCGGAAACGAACAAGTGTCAGTTGAAAGCATCCCGAACATTGAATTCTGCATTATTGACGGATGTCAACTTCTATTTTTTACACTTCCATTTGTATCCGTCACGTAACAAGCAATGGCGAGGCAAATTTTGTCAAACGTATGTTCAAGTGTCGGACGCCAAATCCATATATTATTTGATAAATATACGAATGATTCTTTGAAAGAAGCAGAACGGATATTACGCGGAAACGACTGCACAGGCACCAGTTTTGTCATCAGCGGGCCCGATCAAAAGCCACGTCTATCAGGACATCAACTTGCAAAGAACTGCGGTTTCAAGAACGAGTTTGCCAAGTTTTTGCAATCGGAATGGCAAAGAGAAATCTATGTAAGCATCATTGGATCAAAAGTTGTCTTCGTATCGCATGGCGGAAATTGTGTGGAGATTTCCTCATCGGTGACTCCTGCTAATCCTCAAGCTGACCACGAGGAAACTGATACGTTGATACCATGCCAAGCATCTGCAATCATGAACAGTCAATTCTCAAATATAATGATCCGGGCATCAGACACAGATATATCAATCATTCTCATTGGTCTTCTGAATCGTAGATTTGTTAACGGGGAAAACATCAACAACTTGCTTTCAATGGATTGTGGCACAGGAAATAGTCGCCGGTTCATTGATGTGAATTCCATCATTGAAAAAGAAAAGGAAATTCCTGATTTGGACACAGCTTTTCTAAGACTTCGTACTTTTACTGGCTACGGTGTTAACTCAGCGTTCTACAGAAAAGGGAAGGTAAAGCAGGTCGATCATCTACAAAGAAATCATGAATTCATCGACGCTTTTGCAAATCTGTGTAATCACTAATCCAGATGATAAGCCCGACATGAAAATTTTCTCATCGTTCGTGTGTCACATGTATCGAAAAAGAAGCAAAAAATACGTGTATAAATGAAACAAGATTCCAGACATTCAAACGAATGAGCGGAAGAGGAACGGAACAAAGTCCATTCAAGAACAGGAAGAAGATTCACTACTCCCTCATTCCTCCTTGACAAAAAACAATGAAACTGAAAGTACTTCGTTCACATTATTTTTGATTATTCGATTTTTCTCAGAAAGTGGGGAATCTTGATATATCATTCAATCGAAACCTTGATGTATCAACTTGAGTTGTGTTTTAAACTGAGTTGCGCCGTTTGCGCCTTATCCGACGCTATTTATCAGCGGATACGTGGTGTGCAGTACTATTCTTTCTCGACTTGATTACTGCAATTCAATTCTATATAACTGTCCAACGTATCTTCTGGATAAGTTACAGCGTATTCAGAGCAATGTGGCAAGATTAATTATGCGTATTCCGAAATACGATCACATATCGTGTCATCTTTCTGATTTACACTGGCTTCGTATCAGACAACGGATATGTTTTAAAATTTGTGTCACTGTGTACAAGATTCTTCAGGGCTCTTTGTCCGTCCTATTTGTCAGATCTCGTAACCGTATATGTTCTTAGGCGATTGTTGCGTTCATCTGATGATGATAGAATTCTGGAGTCTCGTAATTATCGGACTCGCTTTGGAAGAAGATCATCTTCCTATGCTGCACCCCCGTTGTGGAATTCCTTGCCAAGAGACGTGAGGAACTCGCATCCATACACTCCTTTACAATATCTTTGAAGACATACACGTACTTTATTTCTTGTAATAGCTGACGTGTTTATGTTTTTTGTTTACATGCAATGTTGTATGATTTTATTGCGCCATGAGCTCACCGAGTAATGGCACTCCATAAATATACAGCTATTATTATTATTATCATGATTGGGGGGCTTGGTACATGCGATTATCAGAAATTCGGGCGCTTAGTACATTATAACAATGATCAGGGCTCACTGTGCAAAAAAGGCGCTGTGTACAAAATTCAAGAAAATAGGGCGATGGGACAACTTCTTTTTAGATCTTATTGCAAATTCATCTATATATTAGTAAGCAGGCATGTACCAGAACCAAAGAGAATGAAACATACATTTTGAATTTCCAATAAGGGCGCTTGATACAATATTTGTACCAAGTCCCTTTATCAAAAATATTTTTTGTTCTTATTACATACTGATCTATTTAGTACTGAACAGGTATGTGATAGCACTAAAACGCATGCAATAAAATTCGAAAATATCTAAATTTTGAATATTCAATAAGGGCGCTTGGTACAGTAGGGGTACCAAGCGCCTTTATTAAAGTGATCAAAACAGCTACAATATATAAAATATTCTATCTTGTGATGTTCTATAATTCTTATATAGATTCTTGTATCACACGAGGCTAACTCAAATGTTATTTTGCGACAAGTGTTGAAGAAAAAATAATTGGGCCTATAACCTAAGCTGCAAGCCCTTTGAAAGAAAGATATCAATATTTATCTTAGACCGTGTTTTTTGTAAATACATTAAAGTTTGATTTTGCTCAGTCAAATCCAATAATGTATCTACTCTTGTTTTATCTATCAATAATAATGCATCACGTGATGAAGTATTAAGTTTACTTGTCATGTCGATGATCTTGAACTAAACAAAGATGCTTTCTATGCAGCATTTCTAAAATGATCGATGTAATGTGTATATTTCATCTTACTCTTTATATGCTTCTCATGACTCAAGCAATGAGATTATCAAAGAAAAGACATATCACATGTGTGGGTATGACAAGCCTCTAATACACAATTAAACCAAGCATTCGCAGCAGAAGAATCAAAATATTGCATCATCCCACCTGTCAATTTGAGACGCGAATTCGTCCCAGTCGCTGAACTGGTCATCTGACATCGCGAAATGAGCCTACGAATTCTAGGAATATGCCTTTAATAGTATCGGTTTAGTGCATCGCTCCTCATTGGCTTCGATTAGTTGCTACAAGCTGTCACTTTTGCCAGCATGTATTGCTCCACCTTGATGAAATCACTGTAATCATGCCGAGTCATTGCTATTTTTGTATGATTGCACCATTAACCAATATCATTGCTGCCAGCATGCGGAAAATTTCCAATGCGATAAATCTTGCAAAAATAAGTTTGGTTTAATGCGAGAAACTTTTCTAGAGCAAACTTTTCATATTTCATTGAAAGTGTACAGAGCGCCCTATAATTTTATTATAACATTTTTTTTCAATCATGTCGATATAACAGCGTAGCACAGATAATCAATCCATATTGTGGTTATAGATAAATGACAACTAGGCCTACATGTACAAATAATAAGGAGTTTCAATTCATCATAGATATCAAATGAAGATGGGAGGGCGCTCCGTACAACAGCGACTCCCATTGGAGGGCGCTTGGTACAAATCGCCTCCTATTCACGCCATAGTACCAAGGGCCCTAATTATTATTATTATGTGGCAACAATCTGAGGAAAATGTGAAAAAGAAAACCTAGCTAATGGACTTGATCGTCTTCGATTTGGCTGGAAAAGAGGCTAAACAATCGCTTTGTTCGGGAGTGGTGCGTCTGTAGTCCTCTGCCATCGACAATTTTACACGACCAAGAATTAGAAGAGGAATTATCGGGTGAACCAGAGGATGAAGAATGAAGTGATTCGAGTAGTGACGAAGACATCAATTCATAGCATTAAAAGATTTTTTCATGCCTAAAACAAACCAAATATTTCAATGAAAGGTGTTTTGTAATCATCTTTCCATATTTTTGTTAAGTAAACATATTTTTAGATTTTACGTTTTGTCCTTCTTAGATATGCTTCGTCAGTTTTTGAATTTTACATGATAAAAGCTGTTAATAAATCTTGAGTGCTTAGGACTGCTAAAAATGTGAATTTATTATATTTACCACTTTTGTAAGCTCGTAAAAATTTCAATGACAGTATGCAAGGTTGACTGAAACTGCCTCGATACAGAGTTGCTACAATCCATTCATGCACATGTATTCTTTGTTTGATTTTTCTTTTCTATTGTCTTCAGTTCTTTTTGAAAGATTGTAATTGAATTAGTCCGGGAGCCCACAGGAATTTGCTTAGCATTGCGCGTACTAAAGGTTTGATGACTGGAATATGTTGAGTTGGGTTAAGGAACCGTCGAATGGTTTTTCTCCCCATAGGGTAAGTTTCCTTCCCGGTACCAAAAAGTGGGGGAGCCCCTCAAAATACCGCAAGATTTAACTTTAATTGGCACAATCGAATGCATAAACAAAACCTATGCCATACTAATCATTTTAAGGGTCTAAATGAAGAATCGCCTTTCTTAAGTGTCAACTCCTGTACCGAGTCCACTTAAGAAGGTCACTAATAAGCGTTAAATTAGCACTTTAATTAGCGTGATCGACTACATCGACGAAACTTTGCAAGAACAATATTGAACTTTATTTCAACAAGTAACGGTGATTCTTGTGCCAAAGCCTATACGTTGACCACTTAAGAAAGGGTCAAAGGTCAGAAGTGGGAACTCATTTCATTGTCATTCAATGGAATAATTAGCACAATCGAGTACATCAACGAAACCTATGTCAAAGTAATCATTTTAAGGGTCTAAGTAAATGATAAATCACTGATATCGGGCTTCACCGCTCTAGAAAGTCCGAGTCATAGATTTAATTTACGAGTTTCTCGTACAGTCTATGAACGAGAACTTTCCAAGTGTTAAGACTGATATCTGTGATATATCACAATTTAAATGCAATAAGAGTACATTACAGTTTAATGTAATGTTTTCAGGACTTAAAATTGAAGCAGTTATTTCTTTTTATTTATTTTGAAACAGTGTCACCTGAGCGACATCAGTATTCCAGATCGGATCTTCTTGGTCTGAAACGCGTTTTGCCCATCACCCGGCGTGTCCGTCGCTGCCTGTGGTTTCACAAAATCCTACGCAAGCCTCCCGTTGCTGATCGTGATTCATCACAAGCTCCATCGCTGCCCGCTGCCCTCTCTTCCTCCGACAACCGCGTGCACTCACCTGTCCATGCGACTGCCTCGCCCAATCACCGTTTCCCTAAACACCCTCCAACTCCCGTCCCTTCTCTCATGGTCTTCAACGCCAGGTCAATTTTTAACAAAATCGATGACCTTCGCCTTTGTGTTCTGAAATTTGCTGTTGATCTGATCTGCATATCAGAGACCTGGCTAGATCATCACGTTGATGACAGCTCAATCTCCATACCAGGATACCGGGTTCTCAGGCTTGACCGTGACAACAATGGAGGTGGAGTTGCTATCTTCTATCGATCTGATTTAAATGTTTCTATTGTCTCAAACACCAACGCGCCGAACATCAAATCTCATTTTCTCTGCTGCTATGTTGAAAACTTTCGAGCTTATGTCAGTGTCGTTTATCATCCATACTGGGGTTCCTGTACCGCCCATGATGTGTTTTTAAGTTTCCTACAAAAGTTTATCGATACACTGTCCTTTGACCACTTTATTGTGACGGGTGACATCAATGACATGCGTCATTCCCTTTCTGATTTTTGCACTATTAACAACTTGAAGCAAATTGTACAAACTTCTACTAGAGGAAATAATATTTTAGATGTTTTTGCAACTAACCAGCCTGATAAGTTTGAAGTTCCGTCTCTTTTGTCTCCGTTAGGCCGTTCTGACCACAAAGGTATTCTGATAAAATCAACTGTTTGTAATCCGCCTACCGCTACAAAAGTTAAGGTTCGTTCTTTTTCTCCTTCCGCGTTTGCTAGTTGTCATCAATTTCTCTCTTCCGTTGATTGGGACGATTTGCTGTGTTGTGAAAACATAAATTTTGTTGTTCTTACGTTTCAACACCTGATACAATATACTTACGAAACCTTCTTTCCTGAAAAAACTGTACGTATGAGATCTAATGATCCTATTTGGCTAACCCTTTCGTTGAAAGTGCTTTCAGACGCTCGTGACAGAGCCCTTTCTCGTGGTCATTTTTCGAAATATCTTCGCCTTAGAGAGAAATTTAATCAAGCGGTCCTAAGTCCAAGGGTTGCTGCTATTCCAAAATGCAGTCTCTTTCTCCGACCCAGACTTGGAAAATCATAAACTCGAAAAGGCTTGTATCCCAGAATGTCAACGTTGACTTGCAACAGGCCAATGACATCAACGACAAATTTCATTCCCTCTTCTCCGATTCTGACTTTCAACGCTTCATTGTTCCCTCATCTCCGATTCCTTCACATTTTCAAGTTGACGAAATTCAAGTAGCAAATCTGATTAAAAGCTGCAAATCCAATTCAGTTGGTCCTGATGGAGTGCCGGGACGTTTTTATAGACGTTTCATAGACATTCTTTCGTATCCCCTAACGATTATCTACAATCTTTGTCTGAATTCGTCTACTTTCCCTGATCCTTGGAAATTATCTAATGTGCTCCCCCTTCCTAAAAAGAACTCAAACTCAGAATTTCGTCCAATATCCATTCTCCCTTTCCCCAGAAAGATTCTCGAAAAGCTGATAAAAGATTTTGTCCTCTTGCCCCATCTCCGCAACTTTTTTGATTCTAGGCAATGTGGCTTTGTCCCCACAGATCACCGCGGTTGCACCAACGCTTTGCTAGCAATTCGACTGAGTACCCTACAACATATTAGTCTGGCCACCTCTAACTCGTGCCGTATCTTAGCTGTAGATTTCCAAAAGGCATTCGATTCCATCAGCCATCTGTCCCTTTTGAAGACCTTATCTGAAGACCTCAAACTGGGCCCTGACATTGTCAGGTTTATCTACAGCTTCCTTGAAAATCGCTATCAACGGGTCACTATCAACGGCTACCAGACCAGTTGGAAAGAAGTTCACAGTGGGGTTCCACAGGACTCAATTTTGGGTCCCCTTCTTTTCGCTGTCTTTGTCAATGACATGCCATCCTTTATTTGCACCAAGCTGATAGCTTACGCTGACGACATCACATTGATTCACATGACTGACGATGGCGATGATTGTTCCTTTCAGAGTGATGTTGATCTTTTTGTTGCTTGGGCTGACAGAAAAAAACTAAAGATAAATGTTGACAAGACTAAAAGCCTTGACGTTAGTCGCTTTTTCCTGTTCAGCTTTACAATAAACCGATTTTTATAAATGGAACTGTAATTGAACAAGTCAATGATCTAAAAATCATTGGTGTCATTTTTAGCCATGATCTGTCCTGGAACTCTCAGTGCAGATATTTGTTAGGTAAATGTTGTCGGTCGTTATCCTTTGTTAAACGTTTAAAATACAATGGAAATGCTTCTTCGGTACTATGGCGAGCATACACTGGCCTGTTTCTTTCCCAATTGTGCTATTCGTGCCCTGTTATTTGTGATTTAAAAGTGTGTCAACTCAAAAAGTTCGAGCACCTCCATAAAGTGGCTAAACGTTGGTGCAATACTCCCTCGAAACCGTCTCTCCATCATTCGCTGAAAAAGACTTGTACACGTCTAATAACAAAAATTGCTGACAATCTTTCGTCGTGAGGGATTCGACCTGCGGTCGAGTGCGACACAAACGCAGACTATTCCTATTGAAGCGCAAGCAAGCGTACTATAACAAATCATTTGTAAAATTTTCTACGCTGTCATAATTTTCCTTTTCTTGTCAAGCACGGTGTATTCATGAAATCATGTACCGCTCGTTGTACTGAAATAAAGTAATATTATTATTATTATTAGATCACCACGTATATGATAAAGCACTGATATTTTACTTAACACGCTGTAGAAAGTCCGAGTCATAGACTTACATCTAAGATAAGGACTTTCTATGTGTGAAGTAATATATCTGTGGTTTATCATAATTTATGTCATGAACAATAATGTGTACAGTACATTAAACGTTTAATGTACTGTACACATTAAATTAGTGCTATAGCAATATAGATTTTCATCGAAATCGCCAGTTCTTTAGCAAACTAGAGTGTATCCAAGAAAAGAAGATAAAGTACAGGGATGAGGTGAAATAAATAGTTGAGAAAGACTATAAATTACATGGAATAGTACCATAGATAGACATTTAAATGAAGAATCACCTTTCTTAAGTGTCAACTCCTGTACCGAGTCCACTTAAGAAGGTCACTAATAAGCTTTAAATTAGCACTTAAATTAGCAGGATCGACTACATCGACGAAACTTTGCAAGAACAATATTGAACTTTATTTCAACAAGTAACGGTGATTCTTAAGTGTCAAAACCTCTGGATGAACTGATATGCTCCAAGACACGGACGTTCTTGTCCCAGGTTCACTGAATGGCTTCTTTACAGGCACACATTTTAACGGCTGCCAGCAACTGCACCCCATCTTGACTCTTGCCTTCGAAATTCTCCATTTCAAGAAGCTCGCTGTCTTTCGATAATATCTATCTATAATCTGTTTGCTATTACAAATACAGTTGTTGCTGCATTCCATATTTTGTCGACACATTTTCGAATCACAAAGCTTTTCTAATTGGAATTTCGTTTGAGAAGATTAGTGATGGAATAAGGTATAACGGCGAAGTTTCTCCAACACGTCATTCAAGTCACTTATAAGACAAATGTTTCTTCTCACACAATATCATCATCTTCAGTCCCGTCAGACTCGTCGTCAGAAAAGATTTCCATGTTTACATACTCGCCGTTCTCGTCATCAATCGTCATCTCATTTTGTACAGGAACAAGAGAGTCTGGCATTTGGGGCCGTATTAATAAAGGTAGCCTTTGCTACGGGTAGCGCTAGGCAATTGCTACTAGAAGTAGTAGCAACTTGAGTTCCGTATTAATAGAGAAAGCCTAGCGTCAACTCCGGCGCCAGTTAATGAAATCAAGTTTCATTGACGTGTCGATTCAGCGCGCAGCTGCATTCACCACCTACTCTCAACGGCCGGCAATCGAGTCAGAGAAATCCGGCAATTTGACGCACATTCCGACTGAAAATATGTTGAAGCGCGCGCGTTCAGTGTTAACAATACAAGTGTGAATGTCGGAGATCAAAGCAGTTTCCTTCATTCCCGCCTGTTGACACTTATCATTCAGAGAAGATAAAACATCAAAATGATGACTGCCTTGCTAATGAACGATTGTTAAATACATGAAATGGGGATCATTTTTAACCGACTTCATCTCCCGATATTCAATATGACATCAGAATGAACTAATTTTGCATGTAAGAAAAAAAGAATACATTCTTTAGGACAAATTTAAGAATTTTAGCCACTTGACATCTCCACACGTGCATTTAACTCCCAGTTATGATTACTGTAATAGCGAATTTGAATTAAGTCAAGGTATTTCATAATAAACGAATTGAATGTTAACCTTCAACTTGACCACCGTCCAACTGAATGCACTCATTGCATCGCTCAACGAAAGACTCGTACGATGACTGAAACATTGTTGGGTTGAAAGTCCCCAGCTCATCTTCGATTCTTGTTCTCAATTATTCCACGGTTCTTGGAGCCTGTTTGTAAACTTTATCTCGCAGAGCTCCCCATAAAAAGAAATCACAAACAGTGAGGTCCGGTGATCTTGGTGGCCATCGAACTGCTCCCTGTCTCCCGATCCACCTGTTTGGAAGATGCTCATCCAACAAAGACCGAGCGGTGAGACTGAAATGAGGCGGAGCTCTATCTTGTTGATAAAGTTTGTTGCGATTCGATCTTCTTCGAAAGTAAGGGATCACCTTTTCGCGAAGTACTGTGCAGTAGCGGTCACTATTCATAGTCTCAGAGCTGATGTCGTAAGCCAAGACGCCGGACGGACCAACCATGCACCATACCGTGACCGAGTGTCGGTCTTGCAGCTTTTCAATCTGCATGTGTGGGTTTTCAGTTGCCCAGAAGTGGAGATTATGAAGATTCACTATGCCGTTGACGTGAAGAACAGCTTCGTCGGAAAATATGATGTTCTTATAAAAGTCACTGTCACTCTCTTGATTACAACGTAACCATTGGCAAAATTCTAATCTTCTTTCACAGTCATCTTTGGATAAAGCTTGCACCTTTGTTGCCTTAAATGGATGAATTCCATTTTTATGAAGACAGCGGACAACACTTGACTGAGAGTTACCAGTTTCCGTAGCAATCTGTCTAGTCGATGCTGTCGGTTTATCTTCCAATTGTTGATTGATTTCCTGGAAACTGCCATGGGGGGTGGGCGGTGAAGAGTGAATACAGAGCGCTTAGCGTTTTGAACGGTACACTTGCGGATTGGAGATCACCACTCGCGGTAACGGGTCTACCACTGCCTTCTCTCCTTTTATTGATGTCACCATATTCAAGGAAACGAGAAACCCATCGACGTATTGTGGATTCAGGAGGAGCCTCTTCATCATATTCTTTCGCGTATCGTCTTCTGGCTTCTCTGGTGTTTTCATAAGTGATAGCCCATGCAACAACCTTTGCTTTGCGTTCCATATTGATGAATGCAAATCGAGAAATGAAATATCATATGATGAATGCATATATCATGCGTCGATAAACAACTTACTTATTTAAATTTATAAATGTATTATGTTGATTGATAGACAGTAAAATCATCTGTCTAATATTAGAAGTTAACACAGATATCTAACATAATTAGAAATTTTTAACAAATCTAGTTAGTACATAATTGAATTGAAGACATATGCTTAATACATAATTGAATTGAAGACATATGCTTAATATCTGAACTTGTAACGAATTTCTATCACTAAAACAAACATGTTTCATATCCACTTAAAAATAAATCGTTTTTTTGACTCACCCTGTATATAAATCCTTGCTTATGAATAATGGTTGAATAATTCGATGCATGAAGTGGGACTCATTCCAATCGGTATGATCTTCCGATCTTTAATGTAACATTAACTAGCTAAATTTGAAAATGTAGAAACAGTGAAGAATACATTCCCAATAAGCAAGTGACGCAACATGACGCCCATCCTACTGCATACGATGGAGCAATGGCAGTCCAACTCAGTGTGTAGTCTCAGTCTCATTATTTTGGTAGATATTGGAAAGTAATTGTTAACAAATAACATCTAAGCGTAGTGGGATCCTCTCATGCCATGATTGCTCTAATTATGAATTTGAAGGATACACTAAAATCTGAGAATGGAATATCAGAAAACATTTTTTTTTGAAAAATCCGAAAATGAATTCCTCGAATTGTCTGACTTATTACATTGTCAACAAGTCAACATATATAAATATAATGTGATGTATTATTGTAATTCCTATCTTGGACGCTTTTGATCAAATCATTAGCAGTGTCACATGTATTGATTGGGAGTTTTCTTCTAACTTTCTGAATTTCGTCTATTATTCTGAATTATTTCTGGATTACCTTCTAAAGCTTTCTGGAGAGAAAATGTTTGTCAATTTACCGCCAATGCATCTTGAATCTTATCCGGCTGCTGAGATAAAAAAACTACAATTCGATTACTTAGCTATTTTAGGCACAATATTTCATTATCATACAAATTTATCAACGATTTTGAATGTCAAGCAATCTGAAATGCACTTGTAGGATGTATTTCAAAATGCGCTTGAGATTCTAAAATAGCAAACCTACGATTCAGTAAATTTGAAAACTGTGAAAATCACGGAATATTAGCACCGCTGCATTACTTCATACGCAAGCAATTAGTATCAGTGATAATCTATTTTGTCGTATTTAAGTGACATTCATAAATAGGAATAATGGTTGCCTAAATGTTGAAAATAACTATCCATTCCATTCATCAGGACGTCTAGAGCAACAGTGTAATGCATAAGAATGTGTCGCTTAAATTCCATTTTAGCGCAGAATTTATTCAGTTATAATGGAATAACTTTTATAATTGCAGTTTATGATTCGATATGTTAATTCAAATTAGAAAAAGCATGCACCATCTTGAAGCCAATGCGCTCAACATTACTATGCTGTAAAAATCACATTAGATATCCTTCAATATTGCACTTTAATATTCAATCTAGCATCATCCCTACCTCGACCCTGCTAGGGAATTTACCGGATTTTGGACATAGCGCTAGGGTAGTGCTAGGCTAGCACTAAGATAGTTACTAACTTTATTAATACGACAGCCTAGCGCTAGGTCTCAGACATAGTGTTAGCCTAGCCCTACCCTTTTGCTATCTTTATTAATACGGAAGTTGCTGCTAGGCTATCACTAGGGTAGTGCTATCTTCACTAATACAGCCCCTGATATAATTTGAACTTGCAGCACACACACACAACTCGAAGATCAGCTCGAAAAGTGTTATGCACTGTGAATGTATATTCTCTTACCTTTGTAAACGAGAAGGAGGAGCGAAAATGCCAAATTTATCCATACAATTGAAGTAGCGTCTTCCAGCTACGGATCCATCGTTTTTCCCCACTGGTCGGTCCAATTCAATTCCATACCATTGGCCTGAAGATAAAAAGTCGAATGTCTTGGCATTTTTCTCCCTTATCTAACGCATGTTCAATGAAAGTCCCATGAAAAGAGAGGCATTTATACTTTAATAAAGTAAATACATATTAAATTTTAATTTTTAAGTGTGCTCTGAACTCTGTGACCTTCAGAGATAATTCAACGACGTAACTGTTAATTTTAAGGAAGTGAAAAAACTTAACATTGAAACAAATTACTACGAAAAAGATTGTGCCTAGGACTCGAAACCAAGACCAAAAATGTATTCTAGCAAGTAACTCTACTACTGGACTGAGTATGAAGTAAATCTGAAGCAAATGAGCAGGATAAAGTTTTACCATCACGCATCAGTTATCACAGCAATTAATGATCGAAATTACCGGCAATCATTAATTCATTGGGCGTTGAACCATGCAGACCAATGGTTAGCGACTGTCGCATTTGGTGGCAAAGGCACTTGCTCGCTTTGGGCGTACTGACTAGTGAAAATTTCTCTCACAGCTTTCTGCCTTCCTCGTCCGCATTCAGTAACCACTGTTTACTTGCACAAAGATGAATTTTCGCTGTCAACGTCATTTGGCTGCACCCCCCTTGACAATTAAAGCATTGATAAATTCTTTTCAGCACATTGACTCCTATGCTTGTTATCATCATTGCAAAAATGAGTCTTCTGAGACTAAGAATTATTATTTCAATCAAAAATGTGATTTTGCATTCCTGAACGTATATCAACGCTTCAGAAGGGTGAATGGAGACAAATACTCATCAAAGAGACAGTTTGGACCGGAAGGCCTGGTAAAAGCAACAATGTCTGCCACGACATTGGCTCTGTTTGGAGCCACGTCTAGCCTTATCTTGTAAGGTTGACTTGTTTTCCTTTTCTCCTCATGCTGTATCCATTTCAATATTCATACCTTTTTATCTTTGTTTAATGGACGTTTCTATTAGTGACTTTATCTTACGTTATTGAACTTAGTTGCAACGTTCTTTTGGCTTTACATTCTATGTTTGATTGGTGTTAAGGCGCATTCAGCCGACTGTTATGTACGTGACCATGTGATCCGCAAGGTTCGAAATGGATACTTTCCAATCTGCCACCGCAGAACTTTGATCCGCATCCATCCGCATCTAGGACATCATCTAAATATCAAAGCTTGTAGGCAGGCCTATCTCATCAATTACTGCTCGAAAAATCGACATTTTCGTTAGACAGGATTTTCATATTCATCTGATTAATTCATATTATTGAAATGATTACTAACATTACCTCAGTAACAGCAAATATATTAAGTCAACATGTAAATATCCCGAGGCGGAAGTCTGTCTCAAGAAATAAGACAAACATAGGCATATCTTTCGTGTGAAATAGACTTCATAATTAAACTGATAATTCCGACATGAAAAATAACACATGTGCTATCATTGAATGATAGATAAGAGGATATTAGTTTGTTTCGTAAAATTTACATGTACACTCATTGACAAAATTTTTGAAACATTTACTTCTTTACCTTCTTTCATTTTTGACTGGTATTACATGTATGTATGAGACCTTGATAATTTAGTCACAATCTCCATCAAGTCGCTAGCACAGAAAAACAACGCATGTAGCAGATTCAACTTTAATAGCGCATGTGCCCCCCTCTATCTCCAATACATTCAGTAATCCGAGATGGCATGGATTCACAAAGTTTCTGAATGAAGGATGTTTCAAGGAGAAGCCACTGCTCTGTCAGTCTTTCAGGGACACTGTTGGAAGTGAATAGCGGTCTCTCACTCGCCGCCCAAGCTCGTCCCAGACTTGTTTAATGGGTGACAAGTCAGGTGCGCGTGCAGGCCAGTCAAGGGTTTGAATGTTCATTCTCCTAACAATGGCAATGATAGCCGAGGAGCGATGTGGTCTTGCGTTGTCGTCTTGGTAGACGAGATCCTCCACCCTGACCACTGGGGCAACAACAGGAAGCACAATTTCATTGAGATACCTCTCTCCAGTCAACGTGCCTTTGATGATGACTGCTGTCATTCGTCCGCCATGCCAAATGCCACCTCACAGCATAACACTTCCACCACCATATCTGTCGTGTTCTTTAATACAGCATGGGGCAAAGCGTTCACCTGGAAGACGATGCACTCGGACACGACCGTCATTGAAATCCAGAGTGAATCTCGATTCATCGGTCCACAAGACTTTCTGCCAGTGATGGTCATTCCATGAGCGATAGGCATCACACCAGGCAACTCGTCCCCTGCGGTGCTCAAAACTCAATGGAATTAGGACAGATGGTCGTTGCGATTGAATTCCAGCTTCTCGCAATCTTCGCTAAACCGTTCGAACGATACAGTCTATATTTGAGGCACTCTTCCAGTGTACGACTAGCTTTGGGACTGACACAAATCTATTCCTCTTTGCAGCTAAAACTAGACGTGCGTCTGTCCTTCCTGCAGACTTTCTTGGTCGAGCAGATCCCTTCTTCTTTTTAACATCTCCTTCTGCTGTCCATCGACACCACCACCTCCAAATAACGATCCTCTCGATAGTTGCAGCTCTTCGACAACACTCGCACAACTTCTACAACAACGAATCATTCCAACAGCCATACCTCTGGTAGACTAATCGTGTGCCATTTTATTTTACAAAAGCTGGATTTCAGTTCACGTTTATGTTCAATTTGTAAAAGCAATTGTGACAGTTGCATCGATATCAAAATTTGAAATTTGACCACCATAGATCTTTCTCCATTCTCTAATGTGTTAAATGGTAATACATAGAAAGCGAGATATTGCATCATACCTGAGAAAAAAATGAAACAAACTTCAATTCAAGCCAATGATAGTTTGTTTCATTAATTATGTCAATGAGTATATTTCTATCATCATACAGTAAGCGAAAAGGGGGGTTGGGTCGTACGTCCAAGAGCACCTGAGGTCCAGGTTACCTGTCTGGTGGCGCTCGTAGGTCGCACACCCTGGATGCTACCATCGCACGCCGGCAGTAACAAATCAACCCACCGTGTCGTGCTGGTATAAGCCCTGATGAGCCTTTAACCAAATATTCAAAGTAAAGATGAAGACCAATAGGAAAAAACAACACCAGCATCTACAATGCAACCTACACCTTGTGATGTGATGCCCATGAGAAAAGCCTAAAGACCGATGCCCCCGACGATCTGCAAATCTAGCAGAGCGCTTGGTCGACTTGACAGCTCTCTCGTGCGAACCCTCCTACTACCGGCAGGTGTTTCTGAAGCTCACCATCATTAGTGTCCATGGTCCAACACCATTCCGTCTGAAGAAAGAACAGCACGTTTAACTTCATCGGCAAAGGGAACTTATCCGAGTGAAGGATACTGCGCATGTTCTAAGCAAGTTAGTCGTCCTAAGAGTCCTAATATTCTTAAACCAAAATCTCGTAAAATAGTGAACTGCAAAACCTTAATCGACCCCCGAGTACCGCGCGCTAAAAGGCAGGGGTTCGACAGTAATCACGCGGTAGTGAATTTCTCCTCAATTAACGCGCGTAACGTAGTTGTCCACAGAACATAAAAACTATTGCCAAAAAGTCTCTAATTCGTACAAAGTTATGGCGAAAATACTACAGAAGAGAATTGAAGCAAAGAAGGAGACGATCCTCGATGAAGAACAGACTGGTTTTAGGCAAGAATGATCAAATCTTCTCATTACCACTACTGACTGAGAGAATGTGGGAGATGGACAGAGGCGTGTTTTGGCTGTTCATTGATTTTGAGAAGGCCTTAGATTCGGTTTGGACACCCGCGATCGAGGCTATACCAGAATGGTGCGGCTTTGACAGAAGCATCACTGAAGTCATCCGAATGCTGAACAATAGTAATAATGTTAACCTCATCATGATAACAACCTGAATAAAGTTATTATTTTAATACTGTAAAAATAACTTTTACAGTAAGTTATTTCACTAATTCACCAAAGAAAATGAAAATTTTGAAACTTTGGCAAACACTTGGAAAACAATTTTCAGAAGAGATATGCCCCTTCGTCTCGAAAAATTCTACGTTATTATCATTCCGTTGACTTTCCGTTTGAACTCCGTGTCCGATATTCTCATTAGGAATTCTAGCATGCGAATATCGGACACGCGAAATTTTTCTAAGTTATTTTACCAAAGAAAATGAAAATTTCGAAACTTTGGCAAACACTTGGTAAACATTTTTCAGAAGACATATTCCCCCCTCGTTTCGAAAAAAATCTAGGTTATTTTCAAACCAGACCGACCCGTGCAGAACCAAGTGTATCCAGCAACATCCTCAGTTATTTTCACCTAGCTGCGTGTCCGATCTTCGCATTAGACCGTGCGCACTTATCGGACAAAACCGTGCGCACTTATTTACGAACCAAACCGACCCGTTCCGAAGCAAGGATATCTAGCGAATTTCGCAGACCCCTGCCTGTCCGATAATCGCATGTGTCCGGAAACCGCGCTTCTTCACATTATTCACGAGTCAGCTGAGCGTCTCTCGATGCGGTGTCAAGGATGGTCACAAAAATGAAGGGGCGAATGTATCACCCTGTGAACACCTGAGGTTGTATGAATGGGTAAACCAAGTCCATTCACAATTTTTACGCGTGCTGTCGTGTCCTCGCACAGTTCAATTATTGCTTTTATAAGGATATCTGGGACTTCATGATACTGTAGACATTCGGAAATAGCTTTCCATGAGATTGAATCGAATGCCTTATGAAAATCAATGAAAGCCATCGAGATGCTACGTTGACATTTTCGACAGTCGCCAATGATTAATCGGAGGGAATTGTTGAATTGTTTATCATCAAGGTATGAATCCGGGTTGAAGGGGCGAGAGTCGTTGAAGGATATTAGATTGAATACGGTTGAAAAGAATGCGATTATCAAGTTCTGCGGCTGTACACAAGAGGCATATTCCGCGATGGTTGTGAACAGAGCTGGAAAAATTCCACTGAAATTTTTCAATTCCAATTCCAATTCCAGAGCAGAAATTTCAATTCCAACTCCAATTCCAATTCCGGTCGAAACAGTTCAATTCAATTCC
Organism: Prostheceraeus crozeri; assembly: GCA_907163375.1. Classification (NCBI taxonomy): domain Eukaryota; kingdom Metazoa; phylum Platyhelminthes; order Polycladida; family Euryleptidae; genus Prostheceraeus; species Prostheceraeus crozeri. The sequence goes on along the minus strand of CAJQUW010002735.1, from coordinate 155,625 downwards.
AATTCCATAATAAGATTCAATTCCGATAATTGCATGTCGCGTATAGTGTCTTATGTTGATGTATATAACGTTTGTTCGTTTCAATCTAACCCATGTGCCCTTATCCTGTCATCGTGTGCCGTTCCCTACGTCGTTCCTATGTGCGTTCTCATGTTCATAGTTCATATTTCTTGTGTGCATGTATATATGTAACCGGTCAGCCTATGCCATTTTCGTTTCGTAAACGAGATATTCAATATCTCGTGAAAAAAAGAAAATTAGCGGTCAGCAAAGAATCAAACGCTGAAAGAAAAGAAAAACTGACGATAAAAATGTTATCATGAAAACTGATTAATGGTCCATGTTAAAAAAGGAAATTAAAAATTCCGTGATAAGAACGAAATGTGGTCGGGTCGAAAGCTAACGAGCATAGATTAAAGGCAACTCTTTCAATTTTCAAAAGAAAGTGGATTTATCGCAGGCCTCCCACGCCGTCTCAGAAAAAAATTTAGGTTTTCGAAAAAAATGTAGGTTTTTTAGAAAATGTCTATCTTCATGTCAGATATAAAAATACGTATAAAATTTTTTGGGTTTATAATTGTTTTCCTATATCTATGTTTATATACTAAATGTATCATGCAAATCTCTGCATTTTGAATTTATGCCAGTTCAATATTTACATACATTTCACCAAAACTTTTACTGATTGGTGCTAAATGCATACCGAAACCACCATTTAATTTATGAGTAAGAGCGTGTACCAAACACCTAATCTTGCAATTGGACCAACCCCTCACCCATTTTTATTTGATAATTTCCAGTCGGTTCAATGTATATGAAAAAAGTTTAACTAAAGCTATTCAATATGAGAAATTCATGTTTACAAGCAATGTAATCCACTTGTGGATTGCTTAAAATTATTAGATTATTTTGCTATTCTAGATTTATATTCAGAAAAATGTAAAATCACAAATATTGTCCGAAAAAGTTATAATATTGATGAAATTTCTCATCAAATATAAAACAAAAAATCAACTTTGGCTAACTACCAAATGATAATATAAGTATCTACGGAATGTAAGGAACGAATTACATGAATGTCTCTTGATTGATAAATTACAAAAGAAGGATTATCATGTAGTAGCGTCGTTGATGCAAATAATGAGTGATAGTGGACAAAATATTTCAAAATAGCCTCAAAGTATTTCGATGTAGCCTACATAATTATGATTAAGTCCTAAATATTAGGACAATAACCGTTAAGGACTCTTTTCTTTGACTACCTTTATACTATGATCCAGGTTTAACCGATTGATGAATAAACATCATCATATACTATATGGAGAAGGTTTATATCAGAATATCAATATGCTACTTCGACACTAAGTTATTTGCATCATTTCGGTAATTGATTAAGGAATCTGCACTGCATTCATAACAAATCACTTCGCCTTTTCTTTAATTGTACAATGTCTTCTGCCAGTTTCCTTTTCCGGTCCATTCCCATTTCGATTTGTGAACTGGCCATTTGAATTTTCTGAGTGGAGAGAGGAATAGCTCGCACAGCAGTCTGTAGTTTTTGATTACCCTCAACGATAATGTTTTCGGCAACTTCCATGGCTTGCTCCAGTCGACAAATTTCACCATCGATTTGACATACTTCATTACTTTTCATAGCAACTGGTTGATTGCTTACCACCGACTCAGCTTCAGACAATTTTCGCTTGGCATCAAGATCAGCGTGGTATCGTCTGCGTGAAGCTCGGACAGATCGAATCAAAGTATCGGTGATGGCAAATTTCATCTTTCCACCAACTCGGATAAGTTCATCCTTCACATTTCGTAAGGCTATTAAGGTATCCTCATTCAAGGAAGTTCCATGACTTTGAAGAATAGCCTTATTCAAGGAAAATCCATGTTCGGGTCCAGCATTCCCATGGGATATTGATAGGACACATTTTATTAGAGCTGATAACTGAGGGAACCGGAGACGTCCATTTTCTTTCAAATCAAACACAAGTTGCCAATACGCATCAATAGGCTTTTCAAAGTCAATATTGTCATCGTCAATTGTACACCAGTCATTTTCGAGATTTTTCCAGTACGACTTCTGTTGATAGGAGCTCACCGCAGCTGCCGTCTCGAACCATTCTGATGGAATTGCTGCAGTTTGGTAATCCTGCCATTGACATCTGATCATGTCGCAAATGTCCTCAATTGCGGTACCACTTGGTACGTTGAAAATTTGCTGAACATCATTGGACAGAGAAGGCAGTATATTGAGGGCCAATCGAGAAACCCCCACCAACGATCCTTTTTGGAGTCGTTTTTGAGGGCTGATGAACTGTGCTGATTTTATAATTCTGTTCGACAACGGCAACGTTGACTGCAATTGAGTAACAGCTCTCACATAAAATTTCAAGCACCGCTCTTGTACCAACTTTCTCGTTTCGGCGGGAACACTCAGTTGCACCAGGAAAGACATGGCCCGAGTCCCAATATCAATTTTGTCGACACGTTTATGATGTGTCGTAAAATCAAGAGACGAAAAATCGTTTCCCGAGAGGGGTTTCCTGCTGCCGTCATCAGATGTTTTTGTGATCCATGATTCTTTCATGAAGTTCTTGGCGATTCCGTATACCAGCGACACCATCCTGTCATACAAGTGATGAATCATTGGCTTATTGGTTTGGAGCACTCTCACGTAAGTTTCAAATTCACTTGCAGCAAAGGCCAAAAAGCTAAGGAAGACTTGCGACAAGTCATCATTCAATATCTGCAAAAAGTAAATGAGCAAATTATTTAACTCATAAAATCGCAGATTAAGCAATCTTACCGAGAAGCGTAATTACAAGTATCAATTGTTTGAACAGAAACCATCGTTTTTATAAACATGTGTGTAAACTTTGTGTAACTCTTAATCTGCTGATTAATTTCTCATTCTGATTATCAATTTCGATTACAATAAACATCTCTCCCTCCCTCTCTCTAGGTCTACCAGTACATCAGTATTGCTTCAAGAGAATTCCATTAACTATAGACCCATTTGCATACATTTCAAATGTTCAACTATCAATAGGAAAGACTTGTATCTTCCATGAACAAATCATACATTTTAGATCTACAGGGTGGGCCAGAAGTCCCCTGCACTTTTTAAAATGTGAATTATTCCTTAACTTATATAGTAAAAATCGGTGTAGAAATGCTTAAGTTTGATTAACATATGTATAGGAGGTCAAATACATGTGATGAGAGCATTTTAGGCATACTTTCCATCTGATAATCTCATTAATTAACCTCATTATCGTTTAGTGTAATGTGTAATCAATAAAGATCCAATCTTCTCTTCATAGAGATCCGATCTTCTGATCTTCTGTTCCTTTCAGTTTTTAAAGAAACTGATTGTTCGATATCTCTACTTCCTAATTTGAAAATTCCGTTTCAAAGAATTTGATTATCCGATATCTCAACCTGGAAATTTGACAATGATTGGTTTGATTTCATGTCATCATTAATCGCTTAATTTCAAAGAGATTTGAATTTTTATCGCACTGCATTGTGATTATTGAATAAATATCATTTTGAAGTAAACTGGAGTTCGCTCTGTTGAATCCTATGATGACTGACTCGTCACCTTACAGTATACCTTTTCGTATTCAAGCAGCGGCATGGTTATACGAATCCGATCGTTCAAATAAAGCAATGCGGGAAGTAAAGGACAAGTTACGAAGGTCTTATGACGTGGAACCCCCGAGAGGAGAACAGATTCGAAAATGGATGGATAAACTTTTTGAAACAGGAAGTATTATGACAGTGCAAGAATTGGTCGTCCCAGCGAGCGAGGTGATTATGCTACAAATGTCGAGGCCTCGGTGGAAGCCAACCCTACGCTAAGTTCCAGAAGACGGTCTGAAGAATTGAATATTCCCAGAACAACGCTTCGAAGAATATTAAAGTCCGATTTGAATTACAGACCTTTCAAATCCGTGAAGGTTCAGTATCTTTCGGATGATGATCGTGATCTCAGAGTCAAATGTTGTCGCGACATTCTAGTCAGATATCCGATTGGCCGCAGGAGGAACCTGCTCTTTTTTTCTGATGAATGTGCATTTTACGGTGACGGGCGTAATGTCAACTCGGTTTTCTGGAGCAAAGCAAATCCTTTCTTTTGGGAACAAGTTCATCAGCATCCTCCAAGTGTTATGGTATGGGCGGCAATGAGTAGTGATCACTTAATTGGACCATTTTTCATGGAAGGAGCAATAACTTCTGCACGCTATATTGAATTGTTACGAACGCATTTCATACCAGAATTGCAGAGACTTGGACTCTTGTATTCCGCTAATTTCCAACAAGACGGTGCCCCTTCCCATACCGCCCATGCTACGAGGGACTATCTCAATACCGTTTTCCCAGACAGATGGGTTGGTAAGTTCGGTCCAATTGCCTGGCCTGCACGCAGTCCCGACCTGTCTTCCTGTGACAACGCTTTATGGGGAATATTGAAGCGACAGGTTATTTCAATGAAATGTGAATGTGTTGATGATTTGAAATGTGTCATAAAGAACTTGTTTGAAAGTTTTGATAAAGAGACTCTGAAAAGAATTCATGACCGTACTTTCCGTCGAATGCAGTTGTGCATAGATCACCAAGGTAACCAAGTTGACCCTTTTGATAAATAAGAAAATCCTTTTTTCAAATACTTACTGTTTTTGTATTTATTTTCGGAAATTTAGAAGATAAATGGGGCGTATATACATCATTATAAATGTGTATAATCTAGTCATAAAGCAACTTTTAACTTTAATTTAGATGATAATTTCAATAACAAATTGATTTATGAGCCGTTAGAGACACTCATTAAGTATAACTTGATGTCTTTTCCATTTTCAAAAAGTGCAGGGGACTTCTGGCCCACCCTGTACATGTATAATAATATTTTATCGTATTTCATTCTATCAGTAGTCTATTCAAGATCAATAGAACGAACTGGAAGATGTTAGTCATAAAGTAATCAAGTTTCATCTCTCAACTGAGTGCATGCGTAAGATTAATAATACTTCTGACAATAATTTGAAATTATGTTAAGTATTTGTAGCTTAAACCGAAAAATTCTTAAAATAACTACAAACTCACCTTTACAATCCTCTGATATCGATTGATGTTTTTCACTTCTCTCTTGAAATTAGCTTGTAATGGAATAAAAACAGTGAAGTACTGCTTTAAGTTTGAATATTGTTCCAAAATTCGCAGACAAGCTTTACGCAAGGAAAGCCATCTCGAGGTTACATGCTTGACAGCGAAATGAGGCTCTAGATCTGTGAAAGTTTGCATCATCAAGTAGTCCTCTCTACGAGCGGCAGACTGTTTGAAAAAAGCCGAAACATCAGTAACGAATACATCAATATCGAAATCCATCTCTTCAATTCCTTTACGAAATGCGTTATGGACCTTGTGGAGTGTACATGTCCCTACATCAATTATGCTTGTCTGATGTTTATCGACAAGCTCTTGACGAAGTCGTCCTTGGAAAGCTTGGTTGACGTTAGGTCCGTCCATCCCAATGTGTAAGAGAAGTTGTGGAGTTGTTTTCATTTTGGTTATCACTTCAAAGAAATGGTCTATTAGATCATCACTATTACAATGACCGACGAACAATGACGTACAATAGATTGAAATAATCCTATTTTCACTGGGCGACCAGTACTGTATGTAAGCATCATATTGCTTCTTCACTTGAGACGTAGTGATCTCATCAAATTTGAAGGTATATGGTACGTTCTGTAAATCATTCACTTTACATTCAGAAACATACGGAGAAATACCATGCTGAATAACATATTTCACTTTTGTTTCGCCCATTTGGTAGTGCTTGGCAATAAGTGAATCAGGAAATGTTTCCTTGTACAACTCACTGTCTTCAGTTGCACTAGCGAATGAGTAATTTGATTCAACAAATTTAAGGGCAATCAACGTCTCTGCTTTGGTGACTTTGTACTCGGGCGAAAACATAGAAGTTGCAGTAAGTTGAGTATCTTTTCCCATTACCAACTGAGATTGCTTCTTATTTCCAGCACTTTTCTGGAATATGCTGACTGCTTTCTGGTGTTTTACACCCTTTTCGTGCAATTTTATCTGCGCAGCGCCCGATTTATCGATCTTAAACGATTTCGAACAGTATGTACACATCGCAGAATACTTGTCCGCACTACATGGCTTGATAAATGGAAATTTTTTTTCCCAGTTAACACAATACGAAGTAATACTGTGACTTCGGTCCGACATGTTGTTTCTGAAAAGCAAAAAATAATTATCTTCACAATTGTACACAATTTCTTTAAATTGATAAATTCAAATAAAATGCAGAGTCGTACGTAAATTTGCAAACACATGTATAGGGGTCAATACACGTAAAATGTTCACTAAGGCAAAAAATTTAGATTCGTACTTTGACATTGATTTTTTGTGGTGATAATACATACCCTGAAGAATATAAGACTTGAGTAGCTTGATGTTTGGAGATACTATAGAACAGTTTAAGTTATTTGAGAAAGTGTTTTATAAGGAAAGTGAACATGACCTATTTTCAATGTAACCTTTCATCCAAGATTTATTGCGAAAAGAAGCATTCAAATCAGCTTGTGTTTATTTACTTTATAACTTCAGTTTAGTAGCTTAAATGGCGGGATGTCTATCTTTTTCTATTCATGCCGATCTGTTAAACATCTTTAGTCGCACGAATAGTATATCTACAGGGTGTCACACTATTGATATGCGGTGGACAAGTAGAGATAATTCAAATAATCACTGTATCAGCATGTGAATGATTTGTTTTTATGCATTTAAATCATCGTATCATGGAAATAGTCTGTCTACCGGGTGCCACATAATTGATATGTGGCGGAGCGTGAAATCATAAATTCAATATGAGGTACCTGAAAAGATAAGTTTTCAAGTTACGCAAACAAAAATTCTCTGAGATGGCGTTCCTGACACGCACTTTAGTAATTTTAAGTCGTTTAACATTATGTCAATCCACATCAAAAGGCGGTGTATCAATTTATAAAAATATCAAATTTTCTCGAAAGTGGGGTACCTTGGACCACCGTATTTTGCTGGGTAATGTTTACCAACATTTTTTAGCAGTATGCCTTAAATCATAGGAAAAACAATCATAAATCATAAAACCTACATCTTTGCATTTTGCATACAGTTTAAGATCAGTGGAGATTGAGCCTTTTTCCAAAACTGGTATTCATGCAATGGACAGATCACTGGTGCTGCGAAGATTCCCGGACAGTACTATTTCTTTGACCACTTATGAACGTGAAACTTATGAAAATCCACAGCGAAGTTTACTTTAAGATCTAAGTTGTAAATTTGATTTCAAATCACGACATTACTAACAGTCGAAGCAAGTCTTGTGGGGAAACATGTATGATGAGGTAATTGAATTATGATGCTGAGCATATTCAAGACTAGACAAGTATTCATACTGTAACCTATGCAGTAAACGTCAAATATGAAACTCAAATATACCGGTATATACATATAAATTCCAAAATGAACAGAAAAAACAATGTTCATATATATAAAACGAACAATAACACGATGTACATGAAGTAACAAGAACGTCTTACTTTGTGTTTGAAATATCCTTTCCACTTTCGGAATATCTTATTCAATTTGTCCATTGAAATTTATGCAGTTAACGTCAAAAGTAGCAAATTGGAAATTCGAAATTTTGCAGAAAAAATCGGATAAATCGGCTGGTGAAAAATCGGTACGAAAAACGATTTATTCAAAGTTCATAATATCAACGTTTCATCTAACGATTCAGAAACGATACTTCTGAAATATAAGAGTCAAATTTCATCGTTGGAGAAAATCAGTCAAAATTAAGCTGTGCCGATCATTGCATGAGTACATAGTTACACGTAGACAATTAACTGTAATAGTCAATTAGGTCAACAAACGGGTTTTCTAATTCAAAATATTTAAAAGCCTCAGACACAGAAAATGTTTCTACCTTACGTCGCATTCTTGAATGCTCAACTTGTACTTAATACTTCAAAATCAAATAGTGAATAATTTAATCTAAATTCGTACTTGAGTGCAACAAAACGACACAAAGAAAACCAATGGTTTCAAGAAAAAGTTATATTAACATGCATCAACTTGAACAAATATCAAAAATTCTAAGGTCCCATAGTTTCTAAAGCAAAGTGTCACTGTTAATGCATAAATAAAACCATCCGCTCATAGAGAAATGTCAGACTTGTCAATATGATATCAGGCATACGGAGCTTGCTTCGCCACAGCATGAAATCATCATAGGAATAGAAAAAAAATGCTACCACAGCTATTCTCATTTCCACCATTTCGTTCAATTAAACTATCCATCACAACAGTGAAAATGAAATAAAGAAAAACATATCTGAAAATCCGTCTCTGCAATGTAGCTGGACAATTATAACATGCAATTATATCGGAAATAAGACAAATTACACAGCTCGACATGATTTAAAATCTAATTCAATGTTAAGTGTAAAATCCTCTTAATAATGTGAATGCTGTGTATCGAAATCGAAGTTATTTAAAGATTTCTATTTGTTGATATCAAATAAATAATATTTACGTTCACTGAAAAATGTATATTACGAATTAAAGTTTTAGGTTTTTTTAGGTTTACATTAAAAATTTAGGTCAAATTTTAGGTTTTTCCTTGAAAATACTAAAATTTAGGTTTTTTTAGGTTTTTAGGTCAGCGCGGGAGGCCTGATTTATCGTCAAGTCTCAAAAATGTGTATAAATTAGAAACGATGAGAAATTGACACAACAACAACACATACGAGTGTTACGACATCTTCAGTAGCTGTTAGAAGGGCTCCGTATCATTTCACATATTCTCATTTCGCATAACTCTTTGTTGTGCAATTTAATCTTATGTAATCATCTAATCCGTCGATGTGTATCAAATGGCATAACACAGATATATCATTTCGCATAATTTCATCATCTTCGAAAAACTTGTAACTTGTTCTTTGTAACTATTGTAAGCTATTGTCAACACCTTTATCTGTTTAATTAAGCCATTGTTAACACCTAATCTGTTTAGGAGTGAGAATTGAATAGAAATGGAAATTGGAGTGATAGCTGAAGTATCAAATACCAATTTCTGACAATTGGCTTGCGAATGACCACGGGATAACCGTTCATAATGTATAAATAAATAAATTCCGTTCATAACGGAAGGCATATATTTTTCATTGCTGTGATTTTATGATGAAGACTGGGAAAAATATTGCGAAGTTTGTAACCTCACAACGTGGTGGCAAGCTTTTAGAATTCGACGGATATCTATTATCTATCAACCGAAGAATGGAGAAACGTCAACACTGGCGTTGCCGCGTACAGAATTGCGGCGTAACGGCAGTCACCGATGAGGATCTAGTAATCAAGACTCCGGGCCTACACAATCATGCGCCAGACTATAAGAACATTGAAATCAAAAAGACTTTGAATAATGTGAAAGAAGAGGCGATAAAACAGCCATTCAAACCTATTAAGCGGCTGTTCTCGGACGCCTTTGGAGACGCATTGGCAAACCCTGACGAAACCACAATGGATAGCTTGCCATCTTTCAACAAGTACAGATGTACTTTGTACAGGGCAAGATCAAAGCGTTTGCCAAATATACCACATTCCAGAAGCGAAATTGACTTACAAGGACAGTGGACCCAAACAAAGGATGGCCGCCCTTTCCTCCTAGCAAACGATGGAGCAGAGGACCGTATTTTGATTTTCGGCACGGCGCAAAATCTTCGTTATTTGTGTTTAGCTACTGAAATATTTATGGATGGAACATTTAAAATCCGCACCAGAAATGTTTACTCAAGTGTATTCTATACATGTTAAAGTGATGGAGTGTATGGTTCCTGTTGTGGTGGCCTTATTACCAAAGAGAGACACACAGACTTACAGAAGAATGTTTCAGCTTCTGCAACAAGCTGCCGAACGCTTTGGCCATCGACTTCAACCTCAAACTGTGTGTATTGACTTTGAGAAAGCCATGATTGAGTGCGTAAATCAACTATTCCCTTCTTCGAGGATTCGTGGATGCCTGTTTCACTTTACTCAGGCAATTTGGCGTAAGGTACAGGCACTCGGATTGACAAACAAATACACCGAAAATCAGTCATTCAATCGTCTTGTTCGTCGATCTTCGGCTCTCCCTCTGATTCCTTAGAGTCTGTTGATGAAGTATGGATGGAGGCACTGAACGAATTGACTGATGAGGATGTGATCCCATTCATGGACTATGTAACTACGACATGGGTGGATACCTCTGCCGCAATATTTCCCAAGGAAATGTGGAATCATTTTGACAATATCGACGGATTCCGTACCAATAACCACTTGGAGGCTTGGCATGGTGTTCTCAATAGAGAGTTAGGCCGCCCACATCCTAACATATATAAACTAATAGAGTTGCTACAAACAAAGCAACAAGAAGTGGAGCACAAACTTCGTCTGCTGCAATCTGGAGGGTTAAATCCACCTCAAAAGCAGAAATACAGGGATGTAACTGACCGACTCGTGAGACTGAAAACACGTTTGCAGAACAGAGAAATTGCTGTGTACGACTATGCTGGTGCAGTTGCTGGTGCGTTGAAACAAGGTGTGATAAGAGGGTGATTTTCATGAATACAATATTTCAAATGTTTCATCTTGCGGTTTTGATTCATAATAACTGGGCTCATAACACAATTATCGATTATCTATATTTAATAGGCCTTTATTATAATATACAGGCCTTTATTATATTTATGCGAAATGAAACTACAAGTAATGATGCAACGGAAGATATGCGAAATGAGACTATGCGAAATGAGATTATGCGAAATGAGACTATGCGAAATGAGATTATGTGAAATGAGACGACACCGTTAGAAGAACTCCGGGCTATCGCGGTGTAACTTAACAATAGAGGTAGCAGCAACAACTGCCTGCCAACGAACAACAATACAGCAGCGTATACGGCAACACATCAGCGAGCGCGATTGAAGATTGACGGTATAAGTGACACTGATATTTATGATATTATTTTGGTATAAATGAGTCCGATCGAATAGAAGTAAATTCAACATTAAGAAGTGAACTGTAAGTGTAAAGTTTTTCTTTTATCGATGCGTATCGCATCTATATAACTATAGTCTCAAAAATTAATATTGCTAATTGTTGTGATTGGAAGTTGAATGATAGTTTATGTAATTGCCATTTTAATCGAATCATTGATTATTAGAATAATTTGTTGACACTGACTATATTGTGATTTGAACTGACAGGGTTGCTGCCCTTTAATGCAGCGCTAATTTTCCTCTTTCCAAACCAATTGTTTTTCGTGTGAACAACAATAAGTTATTCTCCAATTTTTGTGCTTATCCTATCAAGAACCAAATTCAACAATTGCTTTATTTTGATTATAACTATCTTACTTGATAAATAACTAAATAACAAATTGAACAAAGATGATTGTCCTTTAATTGTTTGCTTTATCGCTGAAATAACATTGTCCGGGGGCTGTAGGCCCATCGAAGTCACAATTAGCACCCTTTATTCAACAATAGAATAAAGCTACCTCTATCGATCTATCTCTCTCTCTCTTTTAGCTCTGTGTGCAGCTAACACAGCGGCCGAGTACTGCGATTTCAATCTTTGTACCAATTTATCACAGGTCTATCGAAAAAGTGGAATTGAGGTTTATCAAGGTCAATTCCAATTCCAGTAGATTTAAATATCGTCAATTCCAATGCCGACGAAAAATGGAATTAATTCCGGATCGGAACTAATTCCAATTCCGACTTTTCCAACTCTGGTTGTGAAGGGAAGTAGACGAACCTTTCTTTGGAATGGAGACAATGATGGATTCGCGCCATCTAGTTGGTGCCTTGCCGCCATCAAGGGCAGCGTGATTGTTGAGTACTCGAGTGACATGAGAAGCAGTAACCGCTACAACTCGTGCTATGATGTTATCTGAGGCAGGCGCGCCGTCAAGTCGAGTTGAGAGCAAGGCTTTGCGTACTTCATTGTAGGAAATAGGCTCGATAGAGCACGGATTCACTGACACTTGCGGATATTGAGGGTTGAGTTGATAAGCAGGAGGAGGGACACGATTGAGCAAGTATTGATAGTGCTCGGTCATCTTTTCTTTGCGATCTTTGATTGATGCAGCCGAGACAAGCGCTCGTGGTCTGAGTTTTCTTCCGGTAGCGGAGTTGATGATATCCCAAGCTTTCCTGCACTTACTTGAAGTGAAAGCGTCGTCAAGATCCGCACAGAGTCTTTGTATATAGTATTCAACAGATGCTTTGTGAGCAAGCTGTAGTCATGTTGATTTTGGATAGGTCGATGAAGCGGAAGGATGGAGGCAGCATCATGAATAGCAAATTCAAAATCGTCAGATGAATTAATAGACTGTTGATATGCTCGCTGTTTGAATTGGAATGCCAGTTGTGGGTCTCTGAGTGATGAAGGTAAGTGAGTTGAAGGTCGTTTTGGAACAACTTTCTGCTTGTGAGGCCATTTTAAGCTTAGAGTTGCCATCACTAAGGACTGATAGGAGTGCAACGACTTAGACTTGGTGATCTTGACCTTTTGTTATTAGTTTGCGTTGATGCATTCTGGTCATAATGCAATCTAACCGTGCTGTTCGTTTGTTTGGTCCTTGAAAGGTATTTGCTCGAGCTGGTTTATGTCGAAATTTTCCATTTTCAAGGAATATGTCGTTGCCCAGGGCGAAAGCGCGAAGGTAGTCAGACTTAGTGTTCTTGGTACCTCGTGAAGGACGTTACTCAGAAGTTATCACATTGAAGTGGAGCGTTCAGATCACCAGCTAATACCAGCGTGTCCGTTCGAGGAGTAGTATTACAAAGCGTAGTCAGATTAGCATAGAACTCGTTAGTGACTGACAGATTCAAGTCAATCGAGGGCGACGTTGGCGCATAAACACATGCCAGCACGAGTCGGCGGAAGAGAACCTAGGGTCATGTTTGATGTCTAGTACGAATGGCCAGACATTAGGAGAAAATATGAAGCCAATTCCGCCAACACCCGCGTTGTTGGCAGGATAAGATTTCAAAGTGAAGCCCCTCTCTATCAAGTCTGTATCTTCATGTCGATGAGTTTCAATTATACATAGAATATCTAACTTAGGGTCAATCATTAAAGCGATAGCTTCTTTAAATCTCCAATCGTCTCTTACAGTACGAGTGTTAAAAGTTCCGATGTTGACTGAGGCTAGGGGTCGAGATGCGAAACAGAAGAAGAGAGAGTTGTCGTGCGTGGCTCGAGAGTCGTCGAGATCGAGGCCTCGGGTTGGCGCCCGCAGGTCCTTCAAGGTCATCGCAGTCATCATCGTTACAATAATCATCTTCAGAGTTCACATCACATGGGTCTTTGATAGCATGTGACCCGTCAGCTGTTATCGCATGGCTGCACTTTACTGAATAATGTCGGCTCTGCGTTTTTGCGAGACCAAAATACCACAACGACCTTTTGAATCTTCTTGGTGGATGAAGGGAAGGAGCATTCAATCATGGTAGTTGCTCGCGGGAAGATGTGCGGCGTTGGCATTGGCTAGTCGGCGAGAATGGCATTGATAGTAGGTCACTCACGTCGCTATGACTCATGTTACGCGGGGAATTGTGAGTGCCTGTTGTAGCAAAGTGAATTGATGACTACGCCATTGAGAGAAACTTCACACAAACTGAGTTGATCTTTTGAGCACGAGCACGACGACAACACAAGTAATCATGAGCACAGTACTACACAGCAGACTCCGAGGACACGTTTCGTATAAAATTTGTCGCAGAGTTAGTATAGTGGATGTCATCGAAGACCAACAAAGAAGATGATCATGTGGAAAGAATGCACGAGGATCAATGGCCCAAGATGATGTTGCACAGAAGAGTACATGGGACACGAGCAAGGGGTCGACCTCGTATCACCTGGTGGCAGCAATTTAGATCAGACAACAGCCGTATCTCAGTCAAAGAAATGCACCATCGACCACGACATCGCGAAAGATGGACATCATACAGACGCTTAATGTGGGACACAACCTGACACGCCGTCAGTCGGGACTTCAGTCAAGTAACGCGCGCACTTTATGTCATGACCACGATAACTATTTGATTATCCATGAATCAGACGTCAAAGCAGACATAGTGGATATCCAAGAAGCGAAAACCAGAGTCAAAAAATTGTAAGTTGGCACACAGGTCACAGAGTCTTTATCGGAAAATCGGATGGTATGGTAGGAGGAGTCGGATTCATCGTTCATCCTAGACTAAAACAACACATCGAAAAGTGTGTCATCATAAATCACTCACTAGCCATCTTGACGCTTGACATCAATGGTTCACCCTGGAAACGTATGAATGTAAATATGCCAACTTGTGATTATGATGATGATTATGTTGACGAAATTTACGAAGTAATCGAAATGGAAATGAAAGCTAAAGTACCATACACTATCCTTGGAGACTTTAACGCCAGAGTGGTGAAAAGAGAGCCAGGCGAATATGTATATATATATATATATATATATATATATATATATATATATATATATATATATATATATATATATATATATACGAGGGGTGATTGATAAGTTCGCCGCCTGACATAGAAAGCTTAAAGCCAGGCCATTGTGAACATGTGGATTGATACAATGGAATGTGCTGACGGCGCATGACGAGTGATCAGTCGATCCGGTGAACTGTTGGTAAACCACAGCTACTTAACTTCAGTTGCTAACTTATCAGTCAGTTAGTCAGATAAGTGTTGCGTAAGATGGATCACGTTTCAAATCGAGCTGTCATTCGTTATCTCGGCTTGAAAGGACTCACACCAAAGGAGATTCATGATGATATGGTTGGAACACTTGGTGAGAAAGCTCCGTCCTACACCACAGTCAAGAAGTGGGCTTCAGAATTCAAGCAAGGAAGAGAGAGCTTGGAAGATGATCCCCGTTGTGGAAGACCCGTTGTGGAAGATGTGATCGATCATGTTCAAAAGATTATTCTTGATGATCACCGTATAACTGAGCGAAAGATTGCCTTCGAACTGAAGATTTCACAAGATCGTGTCCATAACATCATCCATCATGAACTTGGCATGAACAAAGTTTCCGCTCGATGGGTGCCACGACTGCTCACACCAGAGAACAAACGAACCCGCTTTCTCATCTCAAGGGACAACCTGGCGCTGTTCGCAAGAGATCCTGAAAATTTCATGGACCGGTTCATTACGATGGATGAGACTTGGGCTAACCACTATCAGCCAGAGTCGAAAGAACAATCGAACAACAATCGAAACAATGGAAGCACCCAGGATCACCAACTCTGCGGAAAGTCAAGGTCACCAGGTCCGCGGGAAAGGTCATGGCCTCCATTTTTTGGGATTCGAAGGGAGTTTTGTTGTTGGACTTCCTAGAGACTGGTCGGACTCACCGGATCGACTGATCACTCGTCATGCGCCGTCAGCACATTCCATTGTATCAATCCACATGTGCATAATGGCCTGGCTTTAAGCTTTCCATGTCAGGCCGCGAACTTATCAATCACCCCTCGTATATATATATATATATATATATATATATATATATATATGTATATATGAGACATGTATTGCAGAAAAGCAAATCGCAATCAATTTTAGATAACTTGAGGTAATATTTTTCAAATGATCGATAAATTGATTTCACTTCGGAACTAGAAAACTTAAAAGCGACTTTAGAAAACCATTTCACTCCAAAAATATTTATACCGGCGCTTCGGATATTTACACTATCCATCATCAGGGAGTGAAATAATTAGGACAATACATTTAAGTAGGAAACAAATTTCAAACTACATATTATTGGGTACTTGAAAAATCAATGTCCTGAAATATATACAAAGATAGCTAATGATACACTACCAAGCAAAGTTAATAGAAGGATATCTACTAAAACTATAAAGAAATCTAAAGAAGAATAAGGATGAAGTTACAAAACTAAGAGTCGTCTTGTCAAGCCTTGATCTTGCCGATTGAGCTGGGGTTGGAGGCTTTTGATGAGCAAAGCCTCAGCAATTTCAAGATCACGTTGTCTGTTGTATTTGGCTAGGATAGTCATGTTCTTCAGCATAACCATATATCCTTTTTCACCGTGTGTTTGCAGATGGTCTTTGATTGCACCGTTCGAGACATGTTGCTTGCAGCGATGTTCGAGGGTATTACTTGTGCAACCAATGTAAGCGACACCGTTACAAGTGTCATGTGGGCACGTGAATTGGTAGACAACATGATGCGGCTCGGATTTTGCTTGCACTGACGGTTTCAGAATTGTCTTAAGACGTTTCGGTCTGTAGTAAGTTCTTACTTTTACTTGAACAGATGGCAGTGTTGGAATAACATTATTCTTGATAATGGCTGTTAATCGTTGCTCTTCAATTTTTGCCGATGTACTCCATTGACTTTGGTAGTAGAAGTCGATTGTTGCTTCTGCATTTTTTGGATCGATATTGGTGTGTATTCGCTTTAGATAATTTTGTATTGTTTGATCAATTAAGTTTTGGGGATAGTTGTTATTTACAAGAATTTGCTTGATAACATCAATTTCATAGGAAAATTCTTTCCATGTTGATATCCGCATGGTGATATCTATGATGATATTTCCATGTAAATATCCGAAGCGCCGGTATAAATATTTTTGGAGTGAAATGGTTTTCTAAAGTCGCTTTTAAGTTTTCTAGTTCCGAAGTGAAATCAATTTATCGATCATTTGAAAAATATTACCTCAAGTTATCTAAAATTGATTGCGATTTGCTTTTCTGCAATACATGTCTCAAAAATAATTTGCTGCCTAAATTTACGAATATATATATATACATATATATTGAAAGAAAAACAACTATGTTTCTATCAACCGAACATGTTTCGGAATGTAATGATCATTCCATCTTCAGCGGTACAGGAATCCGATAAAACAACAGAAGTAAGCTTATATACAGATCAGCGTAAAATGCAAGAACCGATATCCATCAAATATGACGTGTAAAACTATGATGCTTATGTACAGGCGAAAAATGACGTCATGAAAATCACAAATTCAAGTGCAAGGGCACTGAGCCATTCCTTTCATTAGATAGCATATCGATATTTTCTTTCAGAAGAATAGACTCCAAGATAAGAGGATAGGCTGATGCACCGATAATAGAGAAATTTTCAGCTTTAGGATGGTGCTCATGTAAAGAGATTTCAGTGGCTACGGGATAGGCTTTCAAATGCTCGCTGATTCGAGTGGCTAAGTGGCGCTTGGTTGCACCAATGTATCGCATTGGACAGCGATCACAAGTATACAAATATGTAACATTCGATTTCAAGCCAAACGAAATGCGATCTTTGTTATTGAAATGGTTCAAAACTTTATTGGTTTTGAAAGCCAAGTAAATTTTCACATTCTGCAATTTCTCATTCAACTCGTTTATGCGTCTTTTAAGTTGCTTATATTTGCTATCTATGAAAGGGATGGACCAGTACACCTTATCCACTTTAGTAGTGTTTGAGGCATTTTGCGAATTTTCAAACTTGGTTACCACATTTCTTTTTATTTTGTCTATAAATTGCGAATCATAGCCGTTTTTCAGAAAGATTGATTTGATGCGTTCACACGCTATTCTGAAATTCTCTCTATTGGAGCAAATTCTGTATGCTCTCGAAAATAGGGAACGCATAGCAGCGATTTTATAAGTAGAGGGAGAACATGAAGAGGCAGGTATGTAGATACCTGTATTGGTTTCTTTAATGTGATGGCCAATATCAAATGCACCATCAAGAATGCTGACAACAGTGTCAAGAAATATGAGACTCCCATTCTGGCCTAATTCCATCGTAAATTTTAAATTTTCCTCAACCGAATTGAGGAACTCGAAAAAATGCTTACAATCCTTTTCAGTGCGAAAGATCGCAAAGCAGTCATCTACATATCTAGTGTAGAAAAGGGGAAGATGAGTAAGTTCTGAAAAACGGCTTTCTACAAGAAAGGCTTTTGAAATGGCCTTTGACTGGCTTGAAATCGAATGTTACATATTTGTATACTTGTGATCGCTGTCCAATGCGATACATTGGTGCAACCAAGCGCCACTTAGCCACTCGAATCAGCGAGCATTTGAAAGCCTATCCCGTAGCCACTGAAATGTTTTTCTCTTTAATGAAAATAGATTCCAGAATGAGAGTGCATTTACAATAGCCGAGAACCGAGAAATTTCCAGACTTTGGGTGATGCTCTTGCATAGAAATTTCTGTCGGACATGGATAGCCTTTAAAATGTTCGCTTATTCGAGTGGCAAGGTGCCTTTTAGTGGCCCCGATGTACTGCATTTGACAGCGGTCACAACTGTATAAATAAGAGGTTGGATTTCAAGCCATTCGAATATTTGTTTGAGGTTTAAAAAAAACGTCGCATGAAAGAAATATATCGCAAGCTCCCTGAGAACGTCGAAGTTCTTCCTATCTTCAAGATTAATAAATTGCAAAACTATTGCCGCAACAAAGATCGCAATTCGAATGGCTTGAAATCCAACCTCTTATTTATACAGTTGTGACCGCTGTCAAATGCGGTACATCGGGGCCACTAAAAGGCACCTTGCCACTCGAATAAGCGAACATCTTAAAGGCTATCCATGTCCGACAGAAATTTCTATGCAAGAGCATCACCCAAAGTCTGAAAATTTCTCGGTTCTCGGCTATTGTAAATGCACTCTCATTCTGGAATCTATTTTCATTAAAGAGAATCAAAGTGTATTGTCCAATGAGCGGAATAGATCAGTACCTTTGTATCTCGGATTGTAAATTCTCTCTCTGGCCTCACTCTTCTACGCAGTTACTTTGAACAGTATTTGACTTCAGACTTCATCTCACCTGATTTTAGTATAAATTAACTTTTCTTTCCATTTTACGCTATTTGCATGTGCCGCTGATGACGGAAATAAAAAAATTTCGAAACATGTTCAGTTGAAGAAGAGTACTTTCCTTCGCAATATATATAGCAAAAAGAGCAGAAGATCTGGAGATGAAGATTAATAAAATAAAAAAAAACCAAAAGTCAGATCCCTGTGATGTGCGACCGGTTTCGATGTATTTTCACGGCATAGCTTTGAACTTTATCGGAGAATTCTTTGCACAAATAGCTATATGCTTGCTGACAGGTAATGGGGCTTGTAAGGGATGATTGATGTTATGTCTATGAACTGTCAATCTGTTCTTTAGTTGGTCCCCAGTCTGTCCAATGTATAGTTGTTGACAGCCCAAACATTGGAGCACATAGATGACATTAGATGAATTGCAGTTCATATTTCGTTTAATTACGAAAGCAGTGTGCTCGAAATCGAAAGATGTACCCTCTATGAGATGAAGACAGCATTTACATTTACCATCATTACATTTTGTCACCCCTTTATTTTCTTCTTGCTTATATCTTCTGAGTAGTGACAATAATGTCCTTGGTTGTTTATATGCGGCCTGAATCAAATATGTCAAAAGGTCTCAGCACTTTTAAATTGTCAAATGACGGCTTAATGACGTTTGCGATACACTTTGGGCTATTTGGATTATACGTATGAATAAACCGAATTATCTTGCCATTTTGAGTTTTGTTTTTAGTTTTCGAGTTTGAGGTCAGTGCTCTTGTAATTGCACCTTCAATTAATTTTACTGGATAATTTAGTCTTCTCAGATTCTCTTTTAGTTCCGAAATTCGTATGTGAAGTCTGTCGCTTTCCGATATTATCATCTTTAATCAGTTTGCCAAGTTGAATGGGACATTTCTCAAAATGTGTTTAGGATGACAAGATTTATAAGGTACATATAAATGACTATCAGTTGGTTTGTGGTAAATGTCAGTTTCAATTCTGTTATTCTTCTTTCATATGTTTACGTCTAGGAAATTTATTCTGGTTGAACTTTCTTCCATTGTAAATTTTATATTGTTATGCAATGTATTTAAGGAAAGGTATAAGATATTAATGTCGCCAAATTCACACGGCCAAATCACGAAACAATCGTCAAGATAACGAATCCATTTTCCTCTGACGTAGTCACATTGAATATCTGTTAGTCTTTCTCTCAATTTCTCGTATAGTATCACTTCTAAATAGCCCATAACCAAATTTGCATAGGATGGAGCACAATTCGTACCCATAGCTGTTCCGGATATTTGTTGGTATATAGCGTCATTAAATGTAAAAATATTGTTATTGAGGATTAGACTGATTCCTTCCAAAATGCAATCATTTGTAATTCTATTCGGAATCATGTGACTTTTTTCTGTCAACCAATATTTAAGTGCCTCTAATCCCAAGGCATGAGGTATGCTCGTGTATAAAGACTGGACATCAAATGTAGCAAGAATTTCATCATTTATAGACGTTGGCAATTTACGAAGAAAGTCAAAAGTATCTCTACAAAAGCTCGGGATCGATGCTGCTGAAGAATAATGTCTATGAATTCACTTAACCGACTGGTGGGAGAGTTCACGTTGCTTATAATCGGCCTAAAACTGATTGTGAGAATTTTGCATTCCATGTAACCATATTTGTCTACTGAACGATTGCGAAGTATATCGGTTTGCTTATGAATTTTAAGCAGTCCGTACATATATGGTACAGACGGATGAAAATGCAATAGATAACAGGATTCTTTTTGTGTTAGTGAATTCTTATTCAATTCACAAAACTGCTTTATCTTATTCAGAGTGGAATAAACATTATACTTCTCTATTTTTTCGTAAGTTGTAGTATCTGACAAATGATCTGTCATGATTCTTTGCAAATAGAAGCTATTGTCTAAAACAACGAACGCTCCTCCTTTGTCAGCGTTAGTTATGTGAATATTTTTGTTATTTCTTAAAACATTCAAAGTTATATTTTCGTCAAGTGATAAGTTATGCTTTTTCGCTTTATTATTTCCTTCATTTTGCTCTTTCTTAATAGATAAGTTCATTAAATGAATCATCATTTCTAGTTCTTTGTTATTTTTGGAAGGTTCGAAATTGTTATTTTTGTAATTAAGCTCAAGGGAATCATCATCAACATATTCATTATCCTTAAAGTGATCAATTAAACGTAATTTACGATGATACTCGTGTATTTCATTATCAACAAAATAATTGCTTTTATTCGGCATAGGAGTAAACTTACAACCTCTAGATAATAACATCCGAGCATTTTCGTTTAGTTCAGTAGATGACACATTTAGTGTAGAGATACAGTTTAATCTAAAAAATAACTACTATTATATTATTACTCCGATATACAGAAGACAGAAGACTGTGGATTTGGGAAAGTCCCACGTCATGTGCACGCATCAAATCGACTACATTCTGACAAATCGCAGGGCGAGCATCATTAACTGTAAAGTCATTGGCATGACCTCCTGCGATGCGAGATCCGACAACAGACTCGTCAGAACATCGAAAATACAAAAAGAGCAAAAAAAATGCACATGTCAAAAAGCAATCAACGGCGAAGGCGCCCGCAAGGCTATCACTGAGATATAGGAAGACGAATGGCAGTAAGTCAGTGCAGGCAAATACGAGGTATTTGAGCAACACCAACAAGAAGGCAGCCGAAAATGAAAAAGAAAATCAAGCCAACTCCACACCAAAAACCGGACTAAGATCATGAACTGTTGAACTTATCAAAGAAAGGAGGTGAAAAATTGGGAAAGGAGAAAATGTTCGTTATCTATGCAAAAAACTCAGAAAACGAGTGAAAGCCGACTGAAAGCGAACAAAAAGCTGTAGGAGTAGCCTCTAGGATACCATCAGTCAAGAAAGACAGAAAAACAGCCTCTTTGCACTCCGAGGCAACGCACAGCATGAAGGACGACAGAGGGATACCTCAACATAGCAAGGAGAAAGTAGCTAAAATCATATCTGACTTCTACAGAAGTCTCTTCGCTTCTAAGGAGGGCATCAAAGACATTAATAGCTACGGGAATGAAGACATCCCGGCTATCATGGTAGAGGAAATAGAACTAGGAATCAAGAATATGCAAATATGAAAGGCTCTTGGTCAAGACCAGATAGCTATTGAAATCCTAAAAGATGCTCCTTGTTAAGTCCTCAACATCACTGCCCAACATTTTAGCGACATTCTTCGGAAGAAAGTTATCCCAGCTTCATGGAAGAAAAGCGCAACCATCCTCCTCTTAAAGAAGGGTAAAAAGGATAACAGAAAATTATCGCCTAATCATTTGAATATATCGTCTTGGCTATTTTTCATGTTTTGAATGTAGTTGGAAAAAGCCAATATTGAAAGATGGTGGTTTTATTTTCTTGTTATTTTTTTACAATTAATTTCAGTTAACATCCGTTAACCATCTTCAGGTAAAAAGGAAGGACATTATGGTCTAGTATAAAATTTAAAATTCACACCGACGACTATGTCATAATAACATATATGGGCAATTCCACGCGTTACGACGTTATTTTGGAAGATTTTACTCAACTTAAAAATTATTTTTCTACTTGTTATAATTCAAATAAAATTTCCACACTAGTGAAATTCATTCATTGATACGCCAAATTTGCATAATCTATCTCCGAAATTAGAATTACATCGCATGGATCGGCACAAATTTAGAAAATGTGGCAAAGTTACGACGTTACGTCCATGCAACCTCACTTTTTGATCACTTCACTTAAGTGAAATTTCCTGCGAATTGAAAAGATATTTGATTGTTCTTTTTTTATAATATAAAAGTCCATACGCCTCGTTTAAAGGCTTGATAGTGCTTTACCACGTTTTCTTGCTAGAAGACATGGTAAATCGACATTATCCGATGTTACGACGTTACAGCCAAAATGTTACGACGTTACTTTTCCGAAATTTTAATTCCTGAATACCAAAAATCTACATTAACATGTTCAGACAATCTACAAAAAAGTCAAATCGAAGTAAAAATGTTCTGGATGTTCTGCAGCTCCGCTGGATCGAACTTGTAGAGGATCCTGCTTCCTCCACACGGTGTTGGGCTGGATAGGGTTCCCAGGATCGTATCGGCGTCGATCTCGTCGACGTCATCATGCTGTGGCCAGCCAAATTTTCCTTCACCTTGCTCCCTCATAAAGGAGATGACCAGAATGTTGCCACTTTTCCTAGACACACGGCCGACGAACCATGTAGCATTATAGTCTACAGCAACAAACATGTTGGTTGACACTTCCTTTATGAGCCCTCGTGGTTGATTCGACCTTTCGGAAAATGTCATTGTTGTTCCTTGTTCCTGTCCACAATAGGTGAACAACCTGACGTGGTCAAGCCCTTGAACCTCAACATGGTGGACACGGTGCAGCTTCGGTATCTTCGGTGTCTCGTGTAGAATTCGATCTCCATCTTTTGACACGCACGTTTGATTTACCCATATCCTATAACATAGAAATCCTGTTCAGTGTTCAGCCTATAAGCTTCAATAACTACATGTAGACTATGAGTAGTATAATAGGCCTACTAAAGACTACCTTTGCTAGAGTACTACATGTACAGAACTACATGTACATTGTACAGTTATGATTGAGTCGTCATTCAAACTCTTAAGCATCTTATGTTAGAAGAACTAACCATAAAAGTGGACAGAAAAACACGACTGCCAATTATGAAGATGAAGGATGCTTCTACTTAAAGATTAGGGCCTACTCTACTATGTTAATTTTTTACTTGTTGCAACATTGTAATGTGAATCTCAAATTCCCTGGCTACAAATTTTATCACTCAAATATCATAATTTTATTTTCCGGAAAAACGCCAGTTGTATGATATTGTGTTATTCAAAATACACAAGCTTGTGTATTTTGAATAACACAATATCATACAACTGGTGTTTTTCCGGAAAATAAAATTATGACTTACCACCCAGTTGGAAGAATATTCAACATTATCACTCAAATATCACTCGCTTAACAGTGTATAATGTACATGTAACATAGGCTGCAACTTGATCGAGAGACAACAGTTTTAATGGCATAATAGGTACTCACCACACCGGGTTACACTCTTTCTTCCTGGAACTGGCAAGAAATGAAAAACGTTTGCATTCGTAGACGAAAAATTCTTTGAAATCAAATGACGTGGGTTCTATAAATAGCACTTATTCATCAGTCATCGCAAAAATTGAACTGCCACGAACCAATGAGTACCAGGCGAGTATTGCGACGAATGGCGGTCAGGGGTATATTTTGTCAACTGACTCATTGAATAATTTGAAATCCACTTGCTTGTCAGCTGACACTGTCAACATGGAATATGTAGCGGCATCGAGTGTCTTTCGTGATACAGACTGACACATTCGAACGACAAACGTATAGTTTCATACCTGCATTCATCCTGTTTTAGCAACAGACGTTCATGGGTCCACGAACGAATATTGTTCGCTATCAATAATTGTTACAATTCCCTCTATAGAGTGATGCATTAGATCTAATGCATAGATCTATAACGAGGTAAAAAGATAGAGCACCGTTATAATGCTGTGACATTATAATAGTTACTCATATAACGTAATATAATGATATTGAAAATGTTACGACGTAACAATTTAGCGTTACGACGTTACGATGTTACGACGTTACATGCTGTTCCAAGAAAATCAGCATGAATCAAGCGCAACGGAATTTATCATTCGAAAGGTATCTAAAATTGTGCTTTGCAAAGAAATTTTGGATATGAAATATTTCGTTTTGCCAATACAGGATTGAAAAAATCGATTTTTCCGTTACGACGTTACGTTTTCGGCACCATGTCAAATATGTCGAAAAAATGTTCGATTGAAATTTCGTGAATCGGCTTGAGGTTGTTAATTTGATGGAACACATCTGTCCTTATAACCACATGGCGTCGTGAGCAAATTCAACAAATATTTCTATCTCCACAGACGTCTTCAAAATATGGCAAAAAATCGAAAAAATACTAATTTCGCTACTAAATATACAAAAGGGCATTTTTTGGAAAATACTTAACCTTAGACGAAATCCGACCTGAAATATGAAAAATTTGAGTGTTCTGGATGATAAAGGTGTTATCAAAATCAATATTTGAGAACTTTTAGAAAATCACCTTCCGGATGACATACGCGTGGAATTGCCCATATACTGAATACAAAAGGGGGAAGGGCTATGGAACATAGAGAGAAAAAAAACCAAGTTTCAACGGATACAAAAAAGAAGAGATATTATTATTATACGACGTATCGCCTTGCAGGCTTGGTCACGTATGAATGTACGGAAAGACACATGAGAGATGAAGTAATACACAATGATATAAGTTCACACGTATTTACAGTAAAAACAATGTTCTTCATCGAAGTGAGCTTGTACTGCTGAGTAGGATTTCTTGTAAAGATGCTCTTTTATCCTTGTTCCAATCGAACGCCCGGTTTCCACAATGTAAATTTTCGATTGGAACAAGGATAAAAGAGCATCTTTACAAGAAATCCTACTCAGCAGTACAAGCTCACTTCGATGAAGAACATTGTGGTCTACAACCGGCATTTAACATTAATTGGGAGATTGTACATACTGGTCTAAGCCATTTCAATAGAAGAAAGACACTTGAAGGTATGTACATCTCCAAAGAAGAACCGTATACTTTGATGAATGGTTGTACTGGTCGCAGTATTGTTTATGAAAGTTAAGGTCTATGTGTATGTAATTTCTTCTTTAGGTCCTATTTTCGGTTTTCGCATACTATTTTTATTTTAGGTAGTAGTATTTTAATTATTCCATATCTTACTGAGGTACGGAACACTTGTTTTTACTGTAAATACGTGTGAACTTATATCATTGTGTATTACTTCATCTCTCATGTGTCTTTCCGTACATTCATACGTGACCAAGCCTGCAAGGCGAAACGTCGTATAATAATAATATCTCTTCTTTTTTGTATCCGTTGAAACTTGGTTTTTTTCTCTCTATCGATATAATACCGGATACGTGAAGTCGCTTCTCCGTATTTTCATTGGCTATGGAACAGATAGTATTGGGTTACATAGTAACAATAGCATCTTAATAATGACCTGACTAGACATGAAAACAAAGAACATAAAAATGGATTAGCAATGCAAAACCCTGAGTTATAAGTACATGCACATATCATACAAGTATAAAAAAGCTATAAGACGATTATGACATTATGTGATGTCATTATGACATAGATGTCGGTGTGAATTTTTAATTTTGTATTAGACCATAATTTCTTTCCTTTCTACCTGAAGATAGTTAACGGATGTGAACTGAAATCAATTATAAAAAAATAACAAGAAAATAAAACCACCACCTTTCAATATTGGCTTTTTCCAGCTTTTTCAAAACATTATCGCCTAGTCTGTTTGATGTCCCAAATGTCCTAACTCTTTTCCAGAGATCTGGTCAACCGTATCTACTCGAAGCTCGAAGACGGTAACAGAAGGGAGCAAGATAGTTTCAAGAAAGGCTTCTTCACTTTTGATCACATTCATGTAGTGACTCAGCTAATTTAAAGAGCAAGAAAATACAAAATCCTCATCGCAAATCTCTTGTCGATTCCATAAAGGCATTTCATTCTATAGAAACCAAAGCTGTTCTCAATGCACTTAGATTACATACCATCCAGGAGCAACACGCTATAATCATCAAGGAACTGTATGCAGACTGCGACACAAACCTGTTACTCATCGATGAACCAGTGACCGTGCCAGTCAGAAGAGTGGTCAAACAAGACGACGTTTTATCCAACTACTTTGGAATCCGCGCTTAGAGAAACCGAGGCGCCTCACGGCTTAAATATCAATGGCGAACTTTTGCAATATCTCCTCTTCGCTGACAATATAGTTCTATTCGCGCATTCCACCAACGAACTGGAGGTAATGGTTAACAAACTCAACAAAGCCACCTCCAAAATTGGCCTGAAGATCCACCGAACGAAAACACAATGGATGAGGAATGATGTAGCAACTCCAGATCAAGATTCTATCAAACTAGAAGGAGTTCAACAGAGTAGAGGAATACGTCTACCTCGGAAGATCTATACATATGAAAAACAAAATGAATAAGGAGCTGGTCAGAAGGAAACAATCAGGTTGGAATTCATTTAGTAAACTACATGACATGTTCACAAAGTTATGCAGAAAAAATAAATGTTCACAAAGAGAAAGATCTCCGAAGAAGTCAAATCGTACGTCTTCAATACTCACGTAATTCTATCGATGACATACGCCTCTGAAACATGGAGCCTCACAGAGAAGAAGAGAAATTCTTTCAAATCACTCAAAGAGCAATGGAAAGAAGAATGACCGGTGCTAGACTTATACAAGGGACAAATGGTCAAAGACATGCTGCATGTAATATATGCATCAAAATGACGGTGGGAAGGGCACGTCATGCGGAGAAATGACAACAAATGGACAACACGCATAACTGATTGGAGACCCTGGACTTACATAAGAACAAGAGGATGTCCACTGGCTAGATGGTGCAACCCTATGGTGAAGCTATATGGCAGATCCTGGACTAGGCCTTCGAGATGCAGAGAAGATTAGAGGAGATGCGACCTGCGCTACTGGAAAACCAACAGCTGAGATTCGGTCATCAAGCAAGTAACAGTCAGTATACGAAAGTCAGAAATAGGAGTGTCATATATTCAGTAATTCATAGATGGTTTTTTGTTCTCCTGAAAAGTTTGCCAATTGACACATGTGTGGTTTTGCATTTCTGATTTTAAAGTACATGTGTGGTTTTGCATCGACAGCGACGATATACGGCCCTTAGTCTGAGAGCTACTAACTTTTTATTCCTAAATTCGCGCACGAGCTTGTTATTCATAATTTGTAGATTGTCACCCAACATTAGTGAAACGAAAATTCTCAAGTTATAGTTCCAGTCGTTTTGTAGGTTACGGAGAGTCAAACATCGCAAAATCCTATTTGTTTATGTACATCAAGGTGCTTACGAGTTTGGTTCATTTAATAACGTGAGCTCTAACATTCATTCAACAAGTGAAAATCAGATGTCATTTTTATGATTTTGATTGCACTTGTAAAGCAGACATCTTCCACAGTAGGCAGAAATGATATTCTAGATAGATATTTCATCATATTGGCACCCAATTAGTACTTAATAAGCACTTTGGTACTTCTGCAAATTTTAACTCGGTAATTCTAGTACAGAGGTAGGTACTTAAATAGGGCCTTGCGATTTGCAGTTTGTTTCTCAATTTACCTCTCAAGTATCAATTTTGCTATGTTCCAATTATCGTACTGAATGAATTTTCAATGTTCCGTTTCAGCTAATTCGTGGAAATTTTAAGCGGCAAAATGTAATTTTTGTCAATTCGCAAAAATTTGGCGACGTGAAAATTTCCTGGTTTACAGCACATGACGAATTCACACGAATACACGGGATCACAATTCGAGTTGTACAATTTTCAAGACGCTAGAAAACTAGGTTTCTACCGATGAAGGGCCTATACCTATCCATATTAAAAAAAGAGTTGCAAATCGTGAAAGCCGAGCATTCATTTATCAACAGGTGAGTAATCGAACCAATCTATATACCGGCATATGTGCAAGGAAGACACTAAAGTGGTCTCGAAAACAGTCCACGAAAGTGTCTAGTCTTCCTTGCACGTATACCGGTATAAGTCACTTATTTGAAACCTCCACAAATTGTGACTTATTAGCAAATATTGGCTTTTGGGGAAGGTTTTCAGGCTCCTCGATACAGTCGAGGCTATTTCAAATGACAAAACTACACAACTTCGACATTTGTGAAACTCACCAGGAGCAAATTCTGTTTGACCGGCGTAACGCACCGTACCTCGTCGTTGTCCACCAACAACAACACGATCACCTATGGATAACTCGTCTCCTGCGTTCGATACGGGTGTTCTTGGTCTCCTGCCCGTATCGATTTTGGCAGCGACTCGAGACACATCTACACGCCCGACATGGATTGGTCCCGCGTTCGACACTCGTGGAGAGCGACCAACTCTGTCAAGTAAACACCCAAATAATTAGTTAAGTAATGGCGGGAGGACCACATCCAAGAAATTTTCAAAACTTAAGTATTCTCTCCAGAAGTATTTATGCCATAATAAAAGAAAGAAAGAAAAATCTGTATCTACATTTTATCTTTCTTTTATTGTGGCATAAATACTTCGGGAGAGAATACTTTAGTTTTGAAACTTTCTTGCAAATAATTATTATCAACTATTTCTATTCATATTCAGCGAAAAAGATTTTTGTAGAAACATACAACATGCGAAAAAATTCCTCAGTAACGAAACCATCTACTTCATAGAAAGCACTGGGAGACAAATGCGACAAATTGATTACATTCCTCAGTCACGAAACCATCGACTTCATAGTGGTGAGAGCCGAATGATCATCGGAATTTTTACGTGAATCAGCATGTTACTTCGTGACTTAATTTTCTTTTACCACGGAATCTTGGGTGCCATGAACTGCATAAGACATTTTACAACACTATGCAAAAGATAAAACGGAAATTACTAAAATTACAGAAGAGAAAGTTCATGATTTTCAGTAGTAATCAGACACAAAATATGTAGCAGCCACTGAATATTTAATAAATATACAGAGTGTTTCAAATGTAGGCTAGCAGTCGAACTTACCTGTGAAAATCTATGTTACATAGATTTTTCTCGGTGACATAGATAGCTAATATTCATATGGTAATTAACTGACAAGATTTTCATGCACTTCTACAACTGGCATTGCGTAAATCTTATATTCACCCTTCTTTTCATGCTTATACTCGTACATTTCGCTGCATACCAATTTGAAAGTATGGCGATAATAAGACGTCGAATGATGATTCAACATCTAATAAAAAATCAAGCAACAAAAAGTAAAATGGCACAAAATTCACTAGCGCAAGTGCTCAAAATGTCTTCCACCGACATCGCCACACTCCTGAAGTCTTTCGGCCACACTGTGGCTCACAGTTCTGCCTGAAGTCCTGTAATCACTTATCTCTTGACAGGCATCTGTGACAAAAGAGCTGAGTTGAGAGAGTGTGCGTGGCTATTGTCCATAACTTCTCCTTTAAAACACCCCTAAAGAAACAGTACATAGGAGCAAGATGGGGAGAGCGAGGGACCAAAGAAGGCTACCGTTTTCCAGGAAAATTATCATTCAGGCAGCTTCTACAACTCAGTGCAAAATGCGCTAGCGCACCATCCTGCTGAAAGTACAGTTCATTGAAGTTTGTTCAAAGACTGCATCTCAGGAATCACAAAGGATTGGAGCATTTGAAGATACACGTCAGCGGTCACAGCACCAGAAAACAAAGGCCCAATCATACCGTTGCATGACATACCGGCAAAGACGGTCAAGTCAAGCTGGTTCAGCTCATTTGTTGAGACCGTGTGCGGACTTTCATGGAACCAGTAGACACAGTTGTCTATTTCCGTAACCTGATAGTTTGAAGCCGTCTTGGTCAGACGAAAGTAATCAAGCAAATCTGATCCTCACAAATTTCTGCATCATCCAGTAGAAGGTTATGTAACATTCTTGGTCTGTATGGCCTCAACTCAACTTTCCTCACCAGTCTCCAAGTAGAACTTAGGGAAATATCCTGTTTAAACGATGCCCTTCTTCAGACGTTAAACAATTTTCAGAGAGATTCCTTTTTCTCTCCTCATCTTTCTGATTACTTGACATGGCATAAGCAGCAAAAATCAGAAAAGCTTATTCAATTTACTAATTGATAAAATCGTCATTTAAGAATCATCCATGTGCGTAATGTCATTACCATGAACCATAGAAATTAACAATACCATAGAAAGTCCTCGAAAGGAAATTGCATGGAAATTAAGACACACGCCGGGGGAAATTAGTTGGGGCAAAAAGCAAATTACACCAGCTGGTTTTCTTGTTTTTTGGTTGGCATTTACTTTTATCAAGCAAATTTGTGATCTGGATTGTTGCCCCTTATCCAAAGATCATGTACACAAGAGCAATATTCGATTTACAAAATACTGCAGCGACAGGATGACAAAGAAGGAAATTCTTTAAAACGTTCTCTACGTTCATCATTTTGAAATATCGCTCCTATAATCTAGCAACAGTATAATCAGACACATATGCAACTTGTAATGTCGACAATTTTCAACAGCTTGCATGCTTTCGAATATCAGCTTCCAAAATATCATCACACTATATCACATGTGTTATTCAATGATTAATTGAAAGTTCCAGCGACATTTCATTTACCTGATTAATGACTGTCGGTAAAGAAGCTCTCGATGTGTATACTCCAGAAAAGCGCTAGGTTTCTTGACTGCTAGAAGGAGAAATACTCCAGTAATTAGAATTTTTATCTTTGAATTCTTGAGATGTTCTTACAACCAGTACACCGACCACTTTCAATTATGACTCTGTGAACCAGTTTTTAATCCGCATTCCAGTATTGAAAAACTGGATACTAGCTGTCAATAGCTGCTACAAATAGACGCAGCATATTAATCCATGGAATACAGGCCATTTCATATGAGACAATACTACCATCTCACGTAAAATTCTCTCAAGAAAATCTTGTAATTGGCTGTCAACAACTTCCAAAAATAACGACATATAGTTTGACTATGATACAATGGTTTAGATCGAAGCTATTCTGCAAACCATGGATTTTCCATGTGCCATAATTGTACATAAGTAGGATATCAAACTTCCATTCTAGTGTACTATACCTTTTTCCATCTATTTTGGTCGAAATTCCAATTTTTTTTTATCAATGATGTCTAATGTTATGATTATTTCCAAGCAATTTGGTCACATAGCTTGATAATTCCAAGCAATTTGGGCAAAGTCTGATATCTCTCTCTTAACTATTCCAAGCAATTTAGTCCGAAGTTCAAGCCATTTAGTCACATAGCATTCTAAAGTAGGTTAAAATTTGAATTATTTTACAATTCGATCAAATTCTTGTTCTAGTTATCGATATCACTAATTTAATAATTTGAATTCTTAGTGAACTAATCAAACTCAGATTTTGAATTTCATTGCAATCATGAGTTCAAGACGATATGCACGCATCAATGATGAAGACAGAAGAAGAATAATTAAAGCATATACTGAATCAAATGATTGGCAGAATGTTGCAGAAATACTGAACATCAAACGTCAATCTGCATACAACATCATCAAGACTTACATCGATACAGGAAGAATAAGTCAGTTACCGAGGGGTGGAGACCATTCTACGAAGATAGACGAAGAAATGAAAGAGATACTCGTTAGCTACATTGAAAAAAACCCGACAATAACGCTAGAAGAGATGCGGACTCAACTCTTAGCTGACACCCCGGGAAGACCAGTCGTCTCGATCCAGACGATTAGTAGAGCCCTCGATGCCTCATTAATATCAATAAAGGACTTGCGATTTGTTCCTGTACAATGTTACAGGTTGGTACAATGCTGTACAATGTTCGGTTGGTGGCTTGACCAAGGATAATTTCTCCGACATGCTATCCGAGATCGATGCCTTGGTGGAACAGGCATTTTATCTTCTGTGTGACAATGCTTCCTGCCATTGCGATGCACCACAGATGAATAATGACACTCATGAGCTTGCATATTTGCCTCGCTTTTCTCCATATTTGAATGCGGCAGAATATGCAGGGTCATGCTTGAAAGCTCATGTGAAGCGACGTCTGTCTGATCATACTGTCCAGCAGGAGATAGGTGACAGAGACGCTGCGATTCAAGCAGGAGAGACATTTCAAGTTCAACGTTTGGCAATTCTGCGGCGAGAAATTACAGCCTGTCTTGCCGAATTAACACAGGAGAAATGTTTGGAGTGGTACAACCACACTTTTGAGCTATTTTCCTAAGTGTTTGAGTGAACAGGATATCTTTGATCAAAATTACTTTGTACGATTTTCAAATTTTTTTGAAGTTTAAATATGTATGTGTTGCAGTATGAGCGAGTTTTATGGCGTTCCAATTTACCAATATAGGAGGGATCTAACTATGAAAGTAGATATATTTTCTCTGATATAGCAGTTAAATAATGACGCACTTTATGCGTAACGAGCATATAATATAATTTTTGAATAGCCTAGCTATGAATTTAAGTATATTTACACAAAACTGTTTATAACGAAAACTAGCAATTCAGATGAAGAACGCAGCTTAATATCTGCACTTTGCTTAATTTTCTCTTTACTTAATTTTCAAAAAATGTATTTTGATCATCAATCAACATGCTATTTTTTAAATGATGCAAGCTACTAAACACGGCAAAAGAAATTTGTATAATTTATTCATGCTTTCATGATTAGTACATATTATGAGATTCCACTTAGTCGGCGACTAAATGGCTTGAACTTCGGACCACATTGCTTGGAATAGTTAAGAGAGATATCAGACTTTGCCCAAATTGCTTGGAAATATCAAGCTATGTGACCAAATTGCTTGGAAATAATCATGACATTAGATATCATTGACCAAATTGCTTGGAATTTCGACCAAAATAGATGGAAAAAGGTATATTATATAAGAGATATTGCATGATTATTCGAAGGAAAAATATCATACTAACCGAAGGCCGCAGGCCTGAGGTTAATATCTATTTTTCCTGAGAATAATAATGCAATATCTGTTATAATACATACTAGTTCAATGATAGACATCCGACTACTTATTAACCTTTTCCCTACTTATTAACTGGTATCATAGAAAGTGTAGGCTATCTGTGTCCAAAAGTTGGTCAGAATTAGATATCTCATGAATATTCATACGTCATGCTATCTAGGATGGGAATGTAATGCATAGACTTGGATACAAATATTGAAACTTCAAATTCAATTTTGAATAAATCACAGCCATATTAAGATGGACCTGCTAGACCAAGCGCCTACCGCAATACTAGATTTTTCTGTCATTCCAGGCGGAATGATTTCAGGATTAAGTGGAGCTGAAATAGACAAATTAATGAAGCAATATGAAACACCGCCGGACTGTGCAACAACATCACGATTTTCAATGCCGCAATCGGACGCAGCAATTCAAACATTGAAAAAAGACAGCATACCATTAGCGCCTGTCCGTAGAAATAAATGGAGTGTCAACATATTCACTGAGTGGCAAAGCCAACGCATAACAAAACTGCTGCCACAAGAACATTTCGCAAATGAATTAGAAAAGCAAATAAGTGAGATCAAGCAGCCAGATGCTCTTGATTATTGGTTCAGTAAATTCGCACTTGAAGTAAGGAAACGCGATGGCACAAGATATCCGCGTGACAGTTTGGTTTCTATTATGGCGGGTTTGAATGCGACAATCAAAGACTACATCGGTCCGGTGAACATCTTCAAGGACGCAGCATTTACCAGAACGCAGGAGTCATTAGATCTATCGATGAAGCTGTCGACCGCAGAAGCTGCTGGGATAAGCAAAAAGCAAGCTGAAGTCATCAGTGTAGAAGATGAAGAAAAGTTGTGGACTCATTCTTTTGGAGATACTGATCCGCAGAAACTCCAAGATACACTTTTCTACCTAAATGGACTGCACTTCGCAATGCGCAGTGGACAAGAACATCGTTGCTTATCAACGAGCCAATTAGAAATAAAGCATGATCCTCCTTCGCTTATCTATTCAGAAAAGTGTAGCAAAACGTGCAATGGTGGACTTAAACAGAGCAGAATCGAACCAAAAAAAGTAGTTCACATTGACAACTTTTACTACAATAATCCTCAGCGCTCTCATGTCAGACTTTATGAAAAGTATCTATCAGTTCGACCGACGACAACTGAAGTATTTTACCTCAGACCACTGAAAAACTATTCGACTTTTTGGTACAGCGCGGTACCGATTGGGAACAATACCCTGAGAAGCTTTATGAAACGAATTTGCAAAGCATCTGGTGTTGAAGGACATAAAACAAACCACAGCTGCAGGGCAACATGCACAACCAGACTGTACGAATCCGGCTACGATGACCACGGAATAATGAGAAGAACTGGTCATAGATCAAGTGATGGACTGAAACCTTTTAAAAGAATGGGTGAAATTCATGATTTCAACAGCAGAGCTCAAATTGACAACAGGATCACTTAATCTCAGTGTAAACAATTCAAAAAAAGAACTCATATCGACAGCGTAAAACATGTTCAACTTCAATGCAGATTGCATCGTGCATCTTTATCAAAGCACAAAATAGTGTTTTCTGTGCTTTCGTATTTTTGCGAGTATATGAAGTTTGTAAAGTTTTCAGTATTTTTCAATTATTCCATTATTGTGGTTGCGATTTCATGGCTTTTAGTGGTCACTAACATTGATATCTGATTTTACTAAAATCAGTCATGAGCTCCTAGGAGTACTTCGATATCTCAACTACTTATTAACCGCAATTATAGAATTATATAATACTCCTACGAATTTAAATTTACTACTTATTAGCTGGTATAACCGCACCAAGTATGTATTATTTACTTCTATTCCATAAACTAACATGTCTATGATTGCATTCATAGATTTCAATATTTCTTTGCCAATGCAAGGCCAATGTTGGGCTTATTCAGATGCCCATGACCAGTACAACCATAGAAGTAGATAATAGTACACTAGAATGGAAGTTTGATATCTTACCTATGTGCAATGATGGCACATGGAAAAATCTATGGTTTGTAGATCGTATTCGATCTAAAACATTGTATCATAGTCAAACTATTCGCCAAGTTGGTTGTGGAAGTTGTTGAAAGCAAATTGCAGGATTTTCATGAAAGAATGTTAAGCGAGATAGTGGCATTGTTTTATGTGAAATGGCCTACTATTCCATGGATTAATATACTGTGTCTTTTTGTACCAGTCATTGACAACAGTGGTCGGGCCAGCTCAGAGGAAGAAATTTACGCAGGAGGGTAAAATTTACGCAGTTCGCAGTTAAAATTTGATTAATGGTAGTACTTTCAAAAGAGCTGTACGCGATCAGCCACTATTATTTCCCGTAATACACCAAACTACATAACTAACATTTTCACGTGGTTCAAAATGTGCTGGTTTATCTTCAGTTAAAGGATTTTGAATGTTTGATACACTTACGTGGAAAGAAAATTCATTGTAGGTCAACTTAAAGTCACTATATCTAAAATGAAGGAGCAGGCCCTACTGTAATTTGATTATATTTTTAAAAAGTGTAAATTTTTTAAAATATCTTAGTATTGTGCATGAGAAAGGAATGAAAAAACAAATTTTCATTGTGATATAATAGTGCAGTTGTTGAAAAATAGAGGACTCTATGACTAAAATGACGCTATTCAGACTTATACACGGCAATAAAAACTATCAAAGATATATAATAACAAAAATAAACAAATGCTAGAAAAGGCGTTGCATTACACGAGAAACAATAGTTTTGAGAACCAGCATCTAACAATATTTTGTATGGTTTGTCGAAATTGAAACTGAACAATTCTACGTAGTAACAATAAGAAGAATTTTAACTGATGTTAAGAGTTATTTCAGGTGATTCGTTTGAACATAGAAAGTAATGAAGGTTTCTAAAAAATATGACGAACAAATATAATCAAAAATGAGATGTACAGTGAAACTTTAGTGTGTAAAAGTCTGCATCGCGAGAAGTATACGTATCATGGATTATTTTACTTTTTGTCAAAAATGTAGATAATAATCATTCTCGCGTATACGCGAACATTCCATTTTTACATGATCAAATGCAGCGAATATTTGATGTTAAGTCTTGCAATTTGATTAAGGCATCAATACTGAAGAAAAAATGACAGATTATAATAAAGGTATGATTCTAGCTTCAATAGCGATCACTATCAGTGAAAAATGAATAAATGTAAAATTACAATGAGGATATATAATCTCTCTTTAATAGAATTTCTTGATGAATAGCGCTCTTGCTATCCTTATCAACCATAAGGCTTAGCTTGATAGTAAGTTTGGCACGCGTGAGCAAAGGAAGACTCCATGGTTGAAAATATCTGAGGTTCTCTAACAAACCAAACTCTGATTGTTTGACAAGGATTCTCATCAAAAATTTCATCCAAAACTCAGAATGATCTTAACTTGAATGCTGTTGAAATTTATGCGAAGATGCCCGCTTTATAAAGTTTCGTCTCTTTTGCATGTGATGCGCTATTGAACTTCTAAACAAATATATTATGATCGAGTCATATACACCTGATCGAAAATCTTGACATTCTAGCCAATTGAATATGCAACTGACTCTTATACACCCAAGTATACTCATAGAATCCTAAAAATCAAACATGGGAACTATTCCAAATTTATGACTGTTTAAATTCCTGATTAAGCATATCTCATATCTCAAGTGTTCGGTTATTAAATGTGCATGTACTTATAGAATCAAAAAGGATGTAGATTCTTTTTCATTGTTATTTTATGCACCATTTTTCTCTCTACCTTCGCTTGTTTTTCGATTATTTTCATCTTCCAGTTTAATTGTTCTTCTTCCTCAATCGCCGCAGCTTCTCTCAAATTACGAACTTCCTGCTCCATTTCTTCAGCCTTCCTTTTCCTTGCAGTAGCTTCCTTTTGTTTTTCATCGACACTCACCAAATCAAACTAAAATTTCTTCAATTTTGCACTTTGCTGTCGCTCCTCCTCTAGCTCGTCTTCTATTTTCTTTCTGGTCAGTTCTCTCTCCCCCTCAGCTATTTTACTTCTTTCTTAATTTTTCCTCTCTTTGTACGCACTCTTTGCATTTTGTGCCATTTGTTGCAATTCGTCAGAAAGGGGTACTTCAAAACATGCCTTATTCCGCGGATTCAAATATGATTTCGTAAACGTGAGTGCTCGCACTCATTGTTGATCCAGACTTTTTCGTTTTTTCGTCACTATATCCGACAGCATGCTGAAGAGTCTTTGAACATCTGAATTCCTGCGAGGAATGATCACACAATGGCGAACTAATCGTTCCGAGATAGGAACGTTCAGTTAGCTGATGACCATCTGCTAAAAACAAGTACAGTCTCGTCGGGTAACAGCTCGACCTGAAGCTTGATATTTTGCAATTCACATCTTAATGCTGTTAGATCACCATCCTGAAAGACATTTGAAAGCTTCTTTGCCATGTTGATCGTCAACGCTTCATAGTAAATGGAGGTAAGATTTTCGAGTAAAGAAACCTCAGATTTCGCAGTAATTTATTCGTAAACGGCAAGTAGTGCACCAGTTGCTATGTACAGGAGATGTAAAAGGCTCGTACTTGTTCATAAAACCGTCTTCCTTGTTGTTCGCTAAGATCAGTTACTAATTTGGAAATCCTTTCGCCAATAATGATTTTCCGATTCGGCAGAATAGCATCCGTATTGGAACTTTTCCATGACTCTTTGGTGTCAATGTGATCTTCTTCCTTATACATCAAGAGCCATTTGATCAGAAGATTTGACATAGTTTGCCGTAAGTCATGTATGAGGCAACCATCACGTTGGAATCTTTTCAAATTCCCTCAGAGGTTTGAAAGCGGTGGCAAAGAATTCTAATATGCATTCAGTAAGAGGATCTGAAAGTGCCTCCTGAATTCTTCCGATTCGATCCTTCGGAAACGACGTGTTTGACTTCGACACAGCTACAACAAAAAATGCTTCAATGATTCCTGTTGTTCTAATAGTCGCTCGATCACCTCCAAACACTGCAACCATCGTGTATTTATAAGGCGCAAGAATCTCTGCTGCTCCACCTTCATAAGATTGGCGCTGTGTTTATATTCCGAATCAAAGTTATGATACCGAAATCGTAATGAGATTTTTCTATCGTACAGCATATTAACAAAACCTAGAAAAACATCATAATCAGATTGTTTATGCTATAACTGTAACCATCAGTCTTGACGAACCAGCATAGAACCATCATAGAAAGAAAAACCATTGTACATGAAATGTAGTAAGTGTATCGCGACTGGAGATACGAGAGAAAATCCGATCTTTCACAAAATTCTTTCTTAGAAGTAATGATTGATTCTGGATTATTTAAACGCATTCGTCCCAATATCACTCAAGTTTACGACCTGAAAGAAACTACAGATTAAGTGGAGTATACTCGGAATATATCGTAATATATTCGTATAATACAAATAGACATAGATTTTTCTATTAAATAGAGGACCTGGGTATGACATAATTGTTCGCAATTGGTGAAACCCCAGTATGGCTGATGTTAGCCTTAAGACAGAAAACGTCACTTCTTTTCAAATTGCCGAGATCTTTCGACCAGCACTGCCGGCCATCATCAGAGAACTCATCAGAGAACTCTCATCAGAGAGACATAGATTTTCACTAAACATGTGTGAAACTGGTCTTGATTATTAAGAAATGTTCAGTTGAACATAAGGCATTGACAATAGCACTAAAACATTTACGCAGAAGAGCATGAAAAAATTACGCAGGGCTCAAATTTTTTACGCCATTAACGCCAATTTACGCACCGGTGTTACGAGATTCAGTTTCCCTAGGTTTTAGTTTCCGATCGGAAAATAAAACCATGGTTTTAGCTTCCTAGTAGGAAAATGATACCAGGTTTTATTTTCCTATTAGGAAACTAGAAGCCGCAACACCAGGGGAAAACCAGTGGGAAACTAAAACACACTTAAAAATGTTGGGTTTAATTTTCCTATCGGAATATTAAACCATGGTTTTAGTTTCCGGTAGGAAACTGAGACAGAGGGAGAGAGAGAACTATAACACCGGCCCGACCACTGATTGACAACTATTTTCCAATTTTTCAATACTGGAATGCGGATTTGGTTCACAGAGTCATAATCGAAAGTAGTCGGTGTACTGGTTGTAAGAACATCTCAAGAATTCGAAGATAAAAATTCTAATTACTGGAGTATTTCTCCTTCCAGCAGTCAAGAAACCTAGCGCTTTTCTGGAATATACACATTGAGAGCTTCTTTACCGACAGTCATTTATCAGATAAATGAAATGTCGCTAGAACTTTTCAATTAATCACTAAATGGCGTATGCGATATAGCGTGATGATATTTTGGAGGCTCATATTCGAAAGCATGCAAAGGTTTTGAAAATTGTTCAAAATATTGAACAGGGGAATCCTTCAAAGTAAAATGAATACTGTAAGATTTCTTGGCGTCTGATTTCAAGCTGGAGCAATGCATGCTTTCTAATCAACATTACAAGTTGCATATTTGTCTGATTACACTCTTGATTGATTATAGGAGCGATATTTCAAAATGATGAACGTACGTTCATGATGAATAAATAAATAATAAAAATAAATAAAATAAATCAATAATAAAATGATGAATAACGTTTTAAAGGATTTCCTTCTTTGACATCCTGTCGCTGCACTATTTTGTAAATTCAATATTGCTTTTGTGTACATGATCTTTGGACAAGGGGCAACAATCCAGATCACAAATTGACTTGATTATTTAAAATGTCAACCAGAAAACAAGAAAGCCAGTTCGCAAAATTTGCTTTTTACCCCAAATAAGTTCCCCTGGAGTGTGCCATAATTTTCATGCAATTTCCATTCTAGGACTTTCTATGGTATTGCTAATTTCTATGAGTACAACAGTAGCAAAGTCTGGCCCCTTACCGCACCATTTTCACGAAAGGTCATGACCTGCTCTTTCATCGGAGCACACGCCCACGCATCAGAGCACGGGTTGCGAAGAGGACAGGAAACGGAGCACACGCCCACGCATCGGCGCACTTGGGTTAAGAGCACGGAGCACCAATCGGAGCACGCGGCGCCGAGCACGTGTGATGAGTCACAGCAAAGGAAGGAAGGTCACAGCTAAGGAAGGCGCTGTCAGAGAAAATCATTCTCATTCTAACCATGCAGTACGCGTGTGAATTCTGCCGTCAGTCCTTCTCTCGCTTTCAAGACTGTATTGCCCATGGAGCAGCGGAGACGGGTCGCAACTATTGTTGGACATGCTGTAAATGGTATGGAGACGAACACGATTGCCGCGCGTTTAATTATGGCGATGACAATGACTTGCTGTGTTTGGATTGTGACGGAAGTTTCGACGTGGAGGCGTACCATAAGCATGCGTGTGTGGGACGGTGTCGCTACTGTGATGTAGTGGTGAATGCTGAAGCGGAAGGATGGGATGAGCATTTGTGTCCCTACCTGTTTGAGTTCATGCAAGAGGGCGGTGCAGCTGTGGAAGAACGTATCATGGACGTTCGCGGATATAATTATCGATTTACCCCTCCTCAAGCCATGAATGAATGGAAAACATATTTGAATTCAATGTATGCGGACTTGTATCGTGTCATTGTGCAACAACACCCCCACGAGGATGTGAAAGTGTTTGTGAGTATGAGACTCAGGTTTGCCAAGATGGATATGTCGACGGGCGAAGAGGAAGTGAGAGACATCACCACACCCTCATACATTCACGAAGGCGTCCAAGCACGTAACTTTGATACATGGTTCGGTGACATTGTGTCAAAGTTTGAAGAATTTATTGAAGACTATCGATAAGACGGATCACGATTTGCGGTGAAGGAAGTGTTGGAGTTACTGGTTCAAACAAGTTCCTTCCCTAATTTTCGCATGGGCGCACCGATTCCTATCCACCGACATATCAAGCTCTGCAAAGGCATGTGTGTTTGAGCGCAACACGTATACATCGCATTGTTCTCAAGACAGTGTCCTCTATGCACTTGCCTACCAAGACAATCGCATTCCTCGACGTATTGATTCCCGCACCAAGACATCCAATGACAGTTATCAGAATCGACTTCCTGCAGTGCGCAAGTTGAATTTGAACCAATATTATCATCTAGACTTTTCCATGATGACGTCAGAGGGGTTGATGAATACACGGGATATTCAGGAGTTAGAAAAGAAGAACAATGTCATTGTTCGTATCCACGTACATGACAGTAAAGGATTTGTGGGCCAATTATACCCGGTCCGTCAAGCTGTGAAGGAGAACACACGCATCGTTCATGTGGTGATGGTGACGCGGTACGATATGGAGGATCAGTCTGGACATTTTCTTCCCGTGACGGATTTTCAGAAATGTGCTCGCATGCGGTATCGGAACATGAACCAAACACAAGTGAAACGTTTTGAAACATAAGAGTTGTGTAGTTTACGATTCAATTTCTACGAGAAGGCTGTAAAGTATGGAAAGACAAAGGTCATGGCACACAAAGAACGTCTGGAGCATCAAGCCAAATGCGATGGAGGATTTTTTCAGATGGAAACGACCTCGGAAGATACGAAACCGCACGAATTTATCGACCACGCGAAAACCACTCAACCCCTCGCTGTGATGTATGCGGACATTGAGAGCATGATCGATTCCGTGTCCAAGAAGCATACGGCAGCGTATGTGGGATCCTATGTGGTGTGGCATCCGGCGCTGGACATGAAAGAATCGGTGGTGATCCATAAGGGGGATGAGTGTATTCCTGCCTTTATTACACACATCAGACAGGTGATCTGGTCTATGTTTGATCACATGAAAGCGACAAACAGTAACATGACGCTGACGGAGGATGATATGCGGGACTATGAACAGACAGCTCAATGTAACATGTGCGGATGTGATGTAAAACCCCAGAAGCAAGGTGAAAAGAATGGGCCTACGACAAAGGTGCGAGACCACGATCATATCACGGGCAAATATCTGCAAACCCTGTGCAATGCATGTAACCTGCGACGACGTCAATCCCGGACCACATTAAACATCTTGTTTCACAATTGGAAGGGATATGACAGTCACCAGGTGATTGTACAAGGGTTTACCAAGCTGGATCACAAGTATAAGATCGAGCCCATTTATGTGTCAGGAGACAAGACGTTGGGAGTGACCATCTTTCTTCCCATGCCATCCAATACCCTATATAAACTCCGATTCATCGATTCGTG
Organism: Prostheceraeus crozeri; assembly: GCA_907163375.1. Classification (NCBI taxonomy): domain Eukaryota; kingdom Metazoa; phylum Platyhelminthes; order Polycladida; family Euryleptidae; genus Prostheceraeus; species Prostheceraeus crozeri. The sequence continues at coordinate 112,701 of CAJQUW010002735.1, read as the reverse complement.
TCAGTTTTTGAAAGACTCTCTAAACAATTTGTCAACGACCATCAGTGACTTTCCTCACTCAAATCACATATTGAGCAACGTCTATCCGAATTGCGATCACACATCTATTCGGAAAGGATATTTTCCCTATACATACTTTGACTGCTGGGATCGTATCCACGAGACTCAATTGCCTCCGAAGGAAGCATTTTACAATGATTTGAGTGAGAAGGAGTTGGAAGAGGATGAGTATGCTGTGGCACAAAAGGCGTGGACAGAGACGGGGTGCAGCACGTTTGAAGATTATATCCACTATTATTTGACAGTGGATGTAGCCTTGCTCGCAGACATCTTCGAACACTTTCGAAATGAAATACGCGACGTGTCTGCATTGGACCCCATCCACTATTTCGGCACACCTGGCTTGACCTATTCATTTTTCTTTAAAAAGACACAGGTCAAGCTGGAGAAATTGCGTGACGTGGATATGTACCGCGTGTTTGAAGCAGGGATTCGTGGAGGGATGACATTTGTGAATCAGCACCGCGCGCAAGCAGAAGAGGGTACTCACCTGTTTTATGTAGATGATAACAATTTATACGGTGCGGCCATGATGGGACCTTTGCCGAAGGATTGTTTTGCTTGGGTACGACCGGAGGTCTTGGTGGACATCAACGACGAATGGGTGAGACGATACAATGTCAATGGCACCACGGGTCATGTACTGCGCGTCGATTTGGAGTATCCCCCACACGTCCAAGATGCCACGGAAGATTTACCATTGGCTCCTTACCGCGGGGCGGCGAAATGGGAGGACATGTCTCCCTATATGCAAGAGCTATGGCAAGAGTTGAACGGGAACCGACCCTTTCAATCAGCCAACAAGTTAATGATGACGCACGAGAATCGCAAAGAGTATGTGGTACATATCGCTGCTCTCAAGTATTATGTGGAGAAGGGTTTACATATCACCAAGGTTCATTACGGGATCTCCTTCAATCAAGAACCGTATATTCGCCCCTATGTTCAATACCATACGCAAGAACGCGCCAAGGCAACAACGAAAATGCGCCGCAATCTCCACAAGTTGATGGTGAACGCACTGTACGGCAAGACAATGGAGAATGTGCGGAAATATGGGAAGCACTATTTTGTACGATCACCAAATTCGTTTAGCAAATGGACACGTCATCCCTATTGTCAATCCTTCTTCAACATCAGCGACAAAGCCGTGGTGGTGAATGTGCGCAAGACCAAGGTGGACTTGAACAAGCCCATTTATATCGGGCAATGCATCCTGGACAACAGCAAGATTATTATGTACAAGCTGTTTGACCAGTGGAAAGCCAACAAGACGTGCACCTCAGTGGAACTCATTGGTGGGGACACAGACTCCTTCTTCCTCAAAGTCCGCAGCCGGTATACACGTGAAGAAGTGCTGCGTTCGTTTGACAACATCCCAAATTTTATTGATACGGAGGCGAAAGGCGTTCTCGATACCTCAAATTATCCCGTTAGTCATCCAGAGAGACGTACCGAGAATGCAAATCGTTTGGGATGTTTCAAGGATGAGTGTGTGGGGGATAGGGTGAAGGAGTGTCTCTTACATTGTCCTCAAAGGCAATGAGGAAGAAATCCACGACTGTCGCATGAAAGGAGTGTGTCAAGCGAAGAAGCGTCAAGTGAAACATCAGAATTATGTGGAAGCATTTGAAAAACATTCAATTACCACAGTGTCACAAACTCTCCTCCAATCCCAACACCACGAGATGAGAACGGTGACGCAAGTGAAGAAGGCCTTAAGTATCTTGGAGGACAAGCGGTGTTGGTATTTACCCAATCGGAGTCTTCCATACGGTAACCATCGCCTATATGAAGAAGGGTATCTACACCCCGCTGTCAAAGATGTCAAGGATCTGCAACCGCATGGTGGAGCTCAGAGCATCCTCCGCAATACCACTGCAGACATTGTTACCGCAACTCCCTCTGGCCACATACCAAGCATCACGCCCTGGTCGAGTATATTGGAAATGGAACTCTTCGGTCACTGTACAGATTTTCCACGGGGGTGTATCCAAATTTTGGGCTACCACTCTCTGGAAACATACAATCGTATTTGTAAAGAGATGCGCCAATTACTCGCCCCCTACGGATTGGACGTGAGCGACCCAATCACAAAATCCTGCACAGTTCAATGTCAATGGAACTATACAAAGGACCGCACGCAAACCATTCAACAGTTGCCATCGACATCGGTGATTTCCAACGAGCGCGAGCTGTTTCCCGGAACGTTAATACGCAAAGGTAATTTGCACTGTTCCTTCTTTTCCAACGGAAGTGTGATTGTGACGGGTGTTTTATCGATTGCAGAAGTGGAATCGTTAGTGGAAGACATTCTCAAATCCCTATTCGAAGGAGATTCCCTCAATGAATCGGACAGTGACTAGTATCCCAACGTCGTGGGTTGTCGCAAGAGACCTTGGATATTCATTCAAAGCTATAGAAACTGTAACACATCTCAGTGAAAAGATCACCGCTGGTGAATTAGTGGATCGACTCATGGATCTCGATGAGCATGCTATGAATCACCATTTGGATCGTAGGTGCATTGAGGATGTCTCCCTGCTACACTGCAATACAATGACATTGACGCGATCTGGAGTGAAAAAAGTGACATTTGCAACGGATGTGTCAGGAAACTCCCCCCATAAAAGTGACTTTAGAAAGAAATTGGAAGAAGAGACATTTAAATTATTATGTGAACGGAACTGTGTTAAATGTTTTAAACAGGAACGGTCCCTTCTCTTTTTACCATGTTCTCATAGTGTTATGTGTTCTACGTGTTATAATCCCTTTGAAACGTCATCTTGTCCCCTTTGTGATCAAGACATAATTTCATCAGTCACTGTTTATAGTGCATGATGAGTCATCATGCACGGAAAAGCTCTGTGAATAGTGTATAGTGTGCTATAACGAGTGTCTGAACTCTGTTTCATGTACAAAACCTCTGTCTGAAAAAAGTTCAAGGATTCCATTGAAATAAAAATACAATCATTGACATGATTCATTTCTTTATTGACTTCAAAACATGGGATAATGTAGAATACAAATAGGAATAGACAATTTTATCATTGAAGGACAAGTAGGTTTTAATGAGTTCTTGATCTTTCTCGTGAGCATCCAATGTTCGAAAGAAGGTCAGTGTTTTATCCATAGACGTGTTAAAAGGGCGATGGTTTAAAAAGTAAATTCAGTAAGCACCACAATAGGATTTAGGACCTTTTATACGCAGAGGGCGACGATAGTCTAAAGGATAAGGTGTTGTCGATAACCACTCGGTCACATGTGGATAGTGAGATGGAGTGAGTCCATAAGAGTCAAAGAATTCGCACACGCGTTGATCCGCATTTTGATAAAAGGCCAACCAATGCCTGCCAGGTTGATGAGAGCGATCACTATTGACAATAAGTGTCTTTGATTCCGGGGAATGAGCAGGAAGTAGATCAGCAGGAAACACACCTTGGAAGGGAACGTAAGAAGATTGGAGGAGGCGATGAGCAAACGTTTGACAACTACACTGAATAGCACAGAGAAAATCATCTTCGCACATGCAGAAGCGGAATCGTTGGTGGAAGACATTCGCAAATCCCTATTCGATGGAGATTCCCTCAATGAATCGGACAGCAACTAGTATCCCAACATCGTGGCTTGTCGCAAGAGACCTTGGATATTCGTTCAAAGCTATAGAAACTGTAACAAATCTCAGTAAAAATATCACCGCTGGTGAATTAGTTGATCGACTAATGGATCTAGATGAGCATGCTATGAATCACAATTTGGATGGTAGGTGGATAGAGGATTTCTCCATGCTGCACTGCAATGCAATGAAATTGGCGCGATCTGGAGTGAAAAAAGTGACATTTGCAACTGATGTGTCAGGTAACTCTACCCATAAAAGTGACTTTAGAAAGAAATTGGAAGAAGAGACATTTGAATTATTATGTGAACGGAACTGTGTTAAATGTTTTAAACAGGAACGGTCCCTTCTCTTTTTACCATGTTCTCATAGTGTTATGTGTTCTACATGCTATGTACCCTTTGAAACGTCATCTTGTCCCCTTTGTGATCAAGACATCGGTAACATGTGGATAGTGAGATGGAGTGAGTCCATAAGAGTCAAAGAATTCGCACACGCGTTGATCCGCATTTTGATAAAAGGCCAACCAATGCCTGCCAGGTTGATGAGAGCGATCACTATTGACAATAAGTGTCTTTGATTCCGGGGAATGAGCAGGAAGTAGATCAGCAGGAAACACACCTTGGAAGGGAACGTAAGAAGATTGGAGGAGGCGATGAGCAAACGTTTGACAACTACACTGAATAGCACAGAGAAAATCATCTTCGCACATGCAGGCATTGAGTAAATGTTTCTCTTGTAATTGATTCATACCCTGCATGATTCCTTCGATTTCCGTGTTGCTTAACCAGTCTCCCATTCAACCAACACTGAGCTTTAATGAGACGATGTTGATAAAGAGATGTCCAAGTGATAGGAGGAACGTGATACTCGGGCTCCTTCAACATATCTTATGATGATGTCAATGCGCGCCAACACTTAAATAGCGGGTGGGATATACGCACTGGAGATGACAGCATTCTCCGGTGTGACGGAGAATTGTTCGTCATGAATGACAAACATTAATAAATCCATATTTTGCGTGGTCGTGTTCTCAAATTGCAATTCCAGTCCATATTGACGTGTATTGGTGGGTTGAACACTATCGATTTGTTTATCCAAGGTACAGTCAAAGGCGATAAAGTAACAGTATTTGGTAAAACTCTCTAAATCAATACCACACGATTCATTCGTGTTATAGACTTGAATCGCACGATTGAATTGACTGTAGGCAATCACGTCATCTTTGCAATTGATGGTGTCTCCTGTCATGATGGCTCCATTGGTGGTCATGGTGACTTGAGAGAGTCCATGCCTTTCAAAATAGAGTTTACGACTTCCTGGATCAAACCAAGAGTTACTGGGAACAACAGCAAAAAAGATGAGTTTAGGACTCAATAGAGCAGCCATATTGGAAAACGTCTTCTTTTGTACTCCACTTTCAATCGTTTGTCGTTGGACGGTCATGCCATTGTAGCGATAATAAATGGCTTCTGTCTTGCGTCGATTCGTAGTTTTCAATTGCAGTTCTGCATTCGGTGTGAGCATGGGCATATACAATTGGAAAGAGGTGATTTTGAACCTGTACTTTGTAGAAGTTGTCCCTGCAGCATGTGCCATATCATAAATGGCATATTCCGGTTTATTCAAGGTGAAAATGAGATCCAGTTGCATGCCCGGGGGCAGAGCAATCACTTGTTGGAACAAATTACATTTCAGGGGAAAGTCAAAGGTACGTTTAAATTTGTGGTCTGCCCATTGTTTGAGAATGGCTTGATTGAGTGCATTCTCTTTATCTGTAAACTCTACTGCCTTAGACTTCACCGTCTTACTCGCTGCATCAAACTCCGTGTCATACATCACTTGAGGAACAGTAAAACCTTGTGTGACCATGTGTGTATTCTTCACATCATTGGTATATTGTAAAAGATTGCTAAGGTAAGCTGTCAAATAATACAAGTCATTGCCTCCTTCAATGGTGCGTTCATTCAAGCGGATAGTAATGTCGGAAAAGAGGGAGTGGGCCGTATTGTTGATAATAATCGCCTTGTCTGACGACTCACATGGCACGTCTGCTCCTTTAGCCGCATCATGTTTCATGAGTTGTACTTCCACGCGAAAATAGGCATTGCATACATCCATCCAATGAATGGCTAGTCGAGGGACTGTGAATTGAATGGTACCGGGATTTTCCAATCCATTGACTGGCGTCAGAACGCTCGTATGCTGAGAAGTACTCGAGACATCGACTTTGGAATACATCGTAACGAGCATCCAATAATGCAGGGGTTTCCGCCATGCTTGATGGGACTGATGTCCTAAGATTGCTTAGTTCATAAAAGAGCATGCGTTGTTTAGCACCTCCGCGATAACGCCCCATCAAACTTCCTTTCCCCCATTTCGTATGATGGGCAATGTTCACATGACCACGGCGACGTTTAGGAGCAGGTGCTTCCACCCTATCTCCTTCTTCATCCGTGAAGACGCGTTTCCGACTCACTTTATTTTGAATAGCTTCTACAACACGTTCGGGAGCAGTCTGTAAGGTGCGTTTGGCGAGCGCTTTCACACCCTTTTTGAGACGATCAACTCCTTCTTGTGCGGTAGAGCTGACAGCATCCGTGACAGCTTGTTTCGCAGAATTGAGAAACTCTGTCGTACGTGACGATTTTCCCAACGTTTTCTGTACCGTATGTACAAGTCCTTTTTGCGATGTTTTTCGCGATGCTTGTCGAGAGGGTTGTCGAGGTGTTTTTCGAGATGGTTTTCGAAATGTTTTTCTGGGAACTCTCTTTTTGAGTGATTTGGGCAGACGGATGGATGATTTCGTGACACCAGTGACACGTGGTCTAATCATGCGTGTTTTCTGTCCAATCACTTTATTCCATCCACCTCGTTGCATAAATGAACCTCTTCCAAACAATCGTCCAGAGGAATTTGTTCGGTTACGGATTAAAAAGAGATTCGTCATCGTGTCTTGATGTGCTTGGGAAAAGACAATTACTTAATTGCGCGACGTCGAAGATGCATTTTTACATAGGACCGTCCGTCTGTCATAGGGATGGGATGACCATCATCCGACATGAGTTTGATTTCAATATCTTGCACATGTTGACTTTTCACAGGGAGATAGGTGACATTCTGAAATTCATGATGAATACTATCTCCATAATCTTTCCCCGTGTAGGGAATCACACACATACAGTTTGTTTTCATACCCCCTACATAATTATAGCCTACAATATTACAATACAGTAGAATATTGTAGGTAAAGGCATTCAAATTCAAAGGGGCAGTCGCTTGCTGTGAGGAAGTGAGTAAGTCTGTTTTAAATCCAAGAATGTCTTTGAGCAAAGGATGGAGTTTCATACTATAGTGTGTGGGTACGACCACTGAGACAACATGGACATGAGACGCCAATGTAGTGATAGAAAAGTGGAAATTGTATCCATGATGTCGATTCTGATTCAAACACTGCATCAACGTCTTCTCCGAATAAATACCGCGTGGAATGTTGAAGCGCGTAAACATGCCTTGCTCTCCCTGTTTGCCTTGTTTGCCTTGCTTGTCTTGTTTGCCTTGTTCACCTTGTTTGCCTTGTTCACCTTGTTTGCCTTGCTCTCCCTGTTTGCCTTGCACTCCCTGTTTGCCTTGCACTCCTCGCGGTCCTGGTGAATCCGTTTTGATGGGAATGATAGAGGACGTAAAGACGGTCGGAATCGTCTCAGGATGATCATTCAATGTCCCCACACTAAAGCTGACATCCACGGGTAATGTCTGAAGGGTATTGATGAAGTTGACGACGGAGATACCAGCTTCCCATTGATCCCCATGGACCATGGGGGATGGAAGGAACCAAGCGATTTTTGAAATGATTGGCTCTATTTTCAGGAAACAAATTGGGCTGAGCATTACTCAACAAGTGAATCGTTTCCTCATGCATGGTTGAGTGTCACTCTGTCACTAATTACCTAGTCTCCCTACGGCGGAGATGGAGTTTGAAATAGGATCGTCCTTCATGAATCGGAATAAATTCGCCATCATCACCACGCAACTGAATTTCAATCTCATCAATAGCTGATGTAAAAATGGGGTAATAATCAATATTGGACACTTCATACGACACCATTTCCCCAAAACGTTGTTTCTCTTCAATGGGGTGAATTTTCAAGATTTGTTCACGTTGTCCTCCCACAATACTTTCCGCCACAATATTACAATAGACGATAATGTTGAAGGAATTGGGAGTTATGCTGAGGGGAGAGAGTGTTGTCATTTGTGTATTGGGTCCATAATAGGATTGGGGTAGACCTATACGATAACTCGACGCTTCTCCAAAATCAATAAAGGCATGTTCCGCGGTTTTCACCGTCAAATAATGGTCTTTCGAGAGAGAGAGGGATACATTCGTCCACATCTGTAAATTCACCTGGAGTTTAGAAAAGAGTCCTTCCAAGGTATAACTCCCTTTGGGAATGCGGACACGATGAAACGAGGTAGAAATGTCCAGGGTGGGGTTGATGTAACCTTGCCGAATCATGTGTTCATAGATGTGCAACGGTTTCATGGTCTTGCTATAGAGATGAAGAAAAGGGCGAGGTGTGGGATGTGTATTCACCATCACCGATTGAATATCTTGTTTTCCCACATCCACTCCCAACACCATACCATCCACTAGATAAAACATGTTTTCTTGCCAGCGTTCCATCATGGTCGTCATCAGCCTTTGCATATCATCACTGAACCATCCAATAAAGGAAGTCAATCTATCTTTGCAGACTTTCAGGTTGGATCCTTCTTGATACGCGACAGGGGGTGAATACAATTTCTTATCAGAGAGTCTATCTCCAAACAAGTAGGATTGTAAGCACGTATTGGCCAACAGCTCTTTCGATTCGTAAGCATAAGGGAAATAGGATTTCTGAAACAAGCGATCCAATTCCTTCCCTCTCCATGGGAAGAGGGTGTCGAGGGTGTGGTTCCATCCTTTGTCATAATCAAAGGTATATTCCGGCAAACCATAGATGTGTAATGTCATCCCATGGGTGACATGTTTTGGACGTTGTTGATACCGACGGTAACTTGCAGAACAATGTTCCGGCGTTTCCGAGTGTATACAGGTTTGTTCATGATAGGTGAACATACCATATTCATGACTATGATTCAACATGTGTTGCCAGAGTTGTGGGGGATTGATTTTCAACAAATACCCTTCCGCTATTTTAAAGTGAAGCATGTGAAAGACGCCCACTGTTGTATACGTCACCCACACCATATCAGGCAGGGGGATGGCTTGATTGAAAGCTTGCACAAAGGATTGGAGGGTATAGTATTTCGTGGGTAAATTGAATCGTAATGGACTAGGGAGATGAGATAGGGTATGAAAAATCTCAAAATAGTCGCCATGCTTGATGTTGAGAATATTGGGATGCTTCTTATCCTCGGTCTTATACTGTTGTGTCGGTTTTCCGTTTCGATGCAAGACATGGGTCCCACTCAATGCATAGGGGACACTCTTCTTTTCAAAGAGAGCGTCCAATTCCATGGTTTGTTTCTGAAGGATAAAGGAGGGAACATGAATCGTGCTGAGGGGGAATTCCAAGATCCATTCGTCCCACACGTAGGTAGCTAGTTGTTCTGCTTTGAAAATCTCATAGGCTTTAGATTGTCGGTCCATCTTGATTTCCATATCGTCCGTGCAATCGATGGTCAGTTCATAATGATAGGACATGGATGTGATGGTCCATGTCATGGGGGCGGGGAAGATGGTATTCAAATAGGTTTCCAATGAATAATAACCTGTGGGGGCGATAGAACTCCACGTCTTATCACTCTCTAAATTCTTGTAATAAAACGATTCAGGTCTAGACACATAAAATAACAGTTTGTTCTCCTTGGTTAATTGACAAAGATCCGTTTTCAACACAGTCACTTCTGCATTCACCCTATCTCGTTCACGAACGATCTCGTCAAGATTGTCAGTTCCTGCAGTGGGTTTGAATTCTTTCACACTCCTTCTTAACGTTGCCAACCGTTCCTGTTTCACTTCAAAATCATGGAGAATATTCCCATACATCTCCATCAAATCCACCAAACTATGATAGGCAAATACATTATAAGTGTTGTAGATATGATACTTTTCCGTAGGTATAAAGGGAAGTGCATGTTGCCCCGTTTCATGCTGCATATCCGCACCACTGGCCAATACATTTTCTTTCCCATCTTTAGGATGGGAATGAACTAAATGATGAATGATGGGTCGTTTTGTGACTTGTTCCTTTTGAATCGATTTTCGAAAATTTTTCAATAAGACAGTATCAAACAATCGCTTCTTGGCTCCGAATCGTTTAGAGACTAAAACACCTTCCATCTTGTGTTGACGTAGGATTCGCATCATGTTGCGGTATTTTGCATTCAGTGTGTTGATATAGGTATGCAAGAAACGGGAGGTGACTAAATCAGGAGCATCGGCTATATGGATGGTAGGATCGATCTTGTGTAACTGTGTATCAATCTTGTCATACAATTGATCAATACACTTTCTGAACCATGGCACGGAGTTTGATGTAGCGACTAAGACGGTGACGTCTAAGGCGGTAGAGTTTACAGATGACAAATGTTTTTTCTTGGGATGTTGACACTCCTTTTCACGTTCTTTTGGAGTGAGTGGATTTAGGAACTCCACTGGGAAAATAAATTGATTTTTCATGGTGCGTGTTGGTAAAGCAATCCATTTTTTAGAGGCCAAATGTTGCAATCGGAAAAAGGTGCGTTGATACATTCTCACTGCTTTCATCAACTCTCTCAGTTTAGGAAGAAGGATGCGAAGATTATGAAACAGGCCTATATACCCTCTGGGAATAGGAGGTGCCTTTGCATTGCGTTTCAGACAGCTCACAAAGGTATCGGTCCTCATCCACACAGCACGTGTCGTATCATCACTCAGAGGTTGTATATCCTTATAGGTCACTGGGGGAGCCATGGTAACAGTGGCTATTTTCTGCAATTCGGAGAGGATCCCATAATCCATAGCAGACAATGTATAAGTGGAAGCACGCGTCACATGAAAGGACAATCTGTTGGATGAATGAAACACTAATTTCCCCACACCAAACCATTCTAATTGTTTGAATAAATTGAGCACTGAGATTTCATTTCCCAACATCCTTTCAATCCCATGTTTGGCAAAATGACAGCGGTGTAAGGGAATCACACTGAACCAATAGTCATGAGCGGGATATTTCTTTACGTCACATTCCTTTCGATGAATGGAGAGTCGTGTATGGATCCGAACGACATCCTTCAACGATAAATGATAGACACATTTGTACAATAAGAGTGAGGCCGCCAAATGAGGGGAAAACACAAGGACGTAATGAAAAGCGGAGAATCCTTGATTTGAAACAGGGAAAATGGGGCAATGTCAATCACATAGACATCTGCTTCCTCTATGCCATTGCATCCATAATACAAGTAGGATGGATGTGTCGTGACAGTCATCATGTTGGAAATGGTGCGACGTGTATATAATTCCAACGCTGTAATAATGGGTACTCTTTTCACTTCCTCATCGGATTCAAAAATGGTGTGACGACGGACCACATTGGTCCCTTCCATCGTATAATAAGGCAAATAGGCCTTCAAATCTTCCGTATCCACCATTTTCCCCACGGTAATATAACAATCTTCGGGAATCGTATCCACATTATTCACATACCCAAACTCTTTCAAGCCTACTTCCCATGTTTCTCCTTTAGGAATAAAAAGTGGATTTTCCAGTCGTGTAAAGAAATGATTGGCTTTATTGTCATACAAATGGGGTTGAGTATTGCTCAACAAGTACACATGTTGTTCCTCATGCAGTTCCTGCATGATTACAAAATCAATAGCGACGTACATTACCTAGAGGTTCTAAGTCTGTCACCCATGAGTTCATCGAGGCCGGATATCCTTGCCAGTGCACAAAATATTCTGGTCGTCCATTCCGACGTCGGGTCTTGAGCACTTTGTCCACTTGATATACTTCTTCCTCCCGATGAATCACTTGTAATTCCTGAGCATAAAAGGATCCTTTGATCTCTTCTCCACTCAAGTCTTTGATCTTGTACATTTTGGTACCATGAGGGTTCTTGAGAATGTTGGAGACAATGAACTCTTCCGTCGACCAATTCGCTTCATACCCTCGTCCAAACGTTCCTTTATCACGTGAAATACGTATACGTGCTCCCACAGGGATAGACTTCCCCGGGACTGCAAACTTTTTATAGTTTTGTCGGAGACGTTTCGCATTGTTTCGTTTCACTTCCTCGGTATTGGAGGCATTCACATCCATCGGGGTGAAACCTGTGGATGAATGGGTGCTGTGATTGTATGCATACATGACATCTGCGATATAATCCACCCAATTCTTGTGATTGGTGGCTGTAAAGATACGTTCCAATTTATTCTTGACAGTACGGTTCAATCGTTCGACATGAGCACATTTATAGGAACTGTACTGTAGATGGAAAACAATTCAATAGCGTGCTTTTCCAAGACTTCTTTCACCGGTCGGTTATAAAATTCACGGCCTTGATCCGTTTGTAGTCGTTGCGGGGTGGGAATGGTTGCGAAAATGGCTTCTAAAATCCCCGACACTTCTTCGGCACTCTTGGTCTTGAGAGGGAATGCCCAGGCTTTGCGTGTAAAGATGTCCATCACCATGAGAATATACTTGTAGCCACGATTATGCTGTGCATACTTTTGATAATCGACAATATCCGCTTGAAATTGAATTTGCGGACCGCGTACACGATACGGGTGCAAGGGCTTAATACGATGCAATCGAGATTTGTGAAGGGTGTAGGTCGGTTGACGCATTAACCATTGTTTGACTTTTGTTTTTGAATAATGTGAAGCAGCAGCAAGTGCATTGACGCTTCCGTAGCCAGCGGGATGTTTGGGATTGTAATAAATCTTGTGCAACACTTCCTCCATCGACGCAATCTGCTTGGCATTGACGTGGGGGTTGAAGATAGGCGGTGTTCCCGTTGGAACAACAATTAAAGCTCGCCGTGATGGTGTACTGTGTCTCTGCGCTGTCGTCTGCGTTGCCTTGGCCGCAACAACGTCCAAAGATACGCGATAAGAATGAGGAGGCAATTGGCGCGGCTGCCGTTGTCTTTACTTGAATGGTGAGCCATAGGATCCCAATTCAAGAACTCCTTTTTTACTTAAACGAGTCTTGATGGATGATTTCAATGGAGAACGCTTCGTCTTGGGAGATGTGACAACAGAAGGTTTGACGACTTTCCTTTTCGATCTCTTGAGGACGGATGGATCTGCGGAGGTTTTGCGACGTGAGTAAGCGGAGGTTTTGTTGTTTTTTCCAATCTCTTCCCACTATCATCGTCCAAATTGAAAAATTGGCGACGAACTTTATCGAACAAATACATCCGGGCGTTCCATGCAGCGATATTATTGGCGGTAGGATGGTAACGCACAATATCTCGTGCAATACGGTGAAGATGGGCTTGTTGAGGATTCATCATCATGTTTCTCACCCTCTGATCTTCCGCTTGACGTTGCAACATGGTCGACATCAGTTTGGTACTGTCACCACCACCACCCATTTGCTGTCCGCCACCGGTGTGTTCATTCATGTCAGATTTGGGAACCACCACTAATTCACTAAAGTCAATTTTCGTTTTATTGGGTCTTTTGCTTAACTTAAACACAATCATAGGTGGATTAAATAAGTTGGTGCGAAATCGGTACTCAAACCGACAATTTGTAGTGAAATCAATAAAGAGGTAGGCATAATTCCCATACTTTTGAACCAATGTCGTTAAAATATCATGCACGACACTCATATTGCCTTTTGGGAGCATTTTCCCCATGAATTGAGCCAATTGTTGTTGATTTCTCGGATTATTGAACGCGACCAAATAATGGACATTGCTATTACGAATACGTTGTTCTTTATCACCATACAAATACTGTGTGATTTGCACTGCGAAAAACCGTTTATGATGAGATCCTCTTAAAAATAATCCCGTCACAGTTTCATTGTTTTGAGATTCCTGTTGTAAATCATCGACAATAATTAAATCATTTTCTTGCAATTGATCAAAATCATCTTGGGTAGGGACACCCATTTTCAAGATCACATCTTGTAACTCTTTATGAAATGGACTTTCTATCCCATAATACCACCAGACTTTACGAATAGGCTTTTTAAATAAAGTATGACGATTCTTGATCATATTCGCCACAAACGTGGACTTTCCCGATTTACTAGGACCCGAGACAATCATGGATGAGTCATTCTCTAAACGGAAATCCATCTTGTCGAATCATAAAAGTCAGACATATATTCCATTCATCATGTATTAAACATAACTTAAAATTGTTTCCAGAACAAGAATCATTTCCAGAATAAAGAAGAGGTGGACTAAAACGTCCACGTGTACATTTCTTAAAGAGTGAGTTTTCAAGAGCAGTCACCATTTCACTCATCAATGTCTTTTCCATGTCATTGGTAAGAGGATTCATATTGTACCGTGCAAATGCTTCCTTCAACATGTTGGGAAAGGCGCGACGATGGATTTCGTAGGCACTACGAACAATGAAATAATGTTCAATATAGTTCGACACAGACCACTTCTCATTGATACACTGTCCTGCTTTGTACCATGAGGATGACACATACCACTGACTCTCCTGGTTATGTTCCACCATATCCTTGAACATTTCGAGGAATCGATTGATCCATTTCTCGGCTTGTATTTGATCACCGTCAAAGATATGCAGCGCGTGTGACTCTTCCCGGATGCGAATGTACACACCGAGTGCTTGCGCCTTGGCATAATCCGTCCGCATCATCCTCCAATCCTCCTCCTCCGTGGGTTGAGCACTCCACCTCTGAGAAAGCATGTTTGTCATCTCATCCTCCTTTTCTTTCATAAGTACAGTGCTGTCCTCTGATTGGGATAGATGATCGAGATCATCTATAAAGTGTTTGAGTTCCTCCCAATCAATGTCCTGTTTAGGTTGCACCATGTGTATCAGAATAAATAAACCACTGGAGGGAATGTGTGCCTTCTTTATATCGAGTGTCAGCTTTGTCTTCTTCCTCTTTTCCTCCACCGCTGTGCTCTGACATTCCTCCGCCTGTTTGATACGGACTTGGATTTGATCCACAGTAAAACACAGTTTCAGAGTCTTTGCCTGTGGATTACAGTACATGCCTGTGACGCGGAAGATGGTATTTGCTTGAAGGAAGGTATTCTTCTTGAGATTGGTAAGAAGATGTCCAATATTGGCCAAACTAACCTTCTTGTTCTTTCCATTCTCCTTCATCAGGAAGATGGGCGTGTCCTGCTTCAGCTTCATAAAAACACTGTCGTAGGCTGATTTCTTGTGTACATAACCGAGACAGGAGATGAAGTTGTAGGCAGATTCGGGTTGGACTTGCTTGTAGAGGGATTGTATCGCATCTTCCAACGTCTCCAGATCGCGTGAGACGGCTTGAGAAATGGTGAAGAGGGAGGTGAGTTGATCGGAACCGTACCCAGTGTTATTGTACGTTTGTGCACGCCATCCATAGAATCCCGTGGCAAACACGAGTTTTGAGATGTCTCGTCGTGATTCCCAATCCATCGCATCCATCGTTGCATTCTCTCCGCGAATGGGATAATATCCAGTGTTATTCCATTTCTTACCCAATACCAGACGTGTGATGGGCAGAGGCTCCAACTGTGGTTGTGCCTTGGTAAGGTAGTTCTTCTCGGCTTTCCCATTCGTATGGAAATAGGGTTCCGTCGCTTCAACAAAGACTGGCTTCGATGTCGGTGTATGTGACGAATACGTGACTTTCGCCTTCTTCGCGAGAGGAGCTTCCAACGTGTTCGTACGTTTACCCATGACTGAATGAAAATGACTGAAATGGCTCAGTTTATATAGAGTTGAGCGTGGAAAAATTTCTTCTCATTGGTTGACACCCACGCATACAAGTGCTCTGATTGGTGCTCCGTGAAATTCTCGATGAATCATTCATTTTTGGTGGTGTACGGGGCTTGTCCCTTTTTGTAGGTCAAATTCACGAGATAACGCTTGATTTCATGGGAATTTGCTGAGTCATTTTACGATAACATCGGTCGATTTGGTGTGGAAAAGTACCTCAGAATTCTCGATAAATCACCTGATTTTACGAGGATTTGTAACAGAGTGTGTTCTTCAAAGTCACAGTGAATCGATTGATATCATGCGAAAATAACACATCAAATCCGTAGTATTTTTAACGATGTCATGGGAAAATCAACCTTTTAATCTTCGGTAAATCGTTCGATTTCATGGGAATTTCATTGTGCGGTTTGGTGGGATTGAGTATAGGCGTTTTGGACATATCATAGTTGACGACTTCCACATCTAGTAAAGGTTTTCTGCTATCTTGACATTTTTTGATATCTTTCATCATTTTTCGACCGGATAAGAGGGAAACCAAAATGAATATGACGAGTGTAAAGAATTGTGATAGGGTTTCTTTGAATGAACCAATGAATGAACATTCTAAATCTCCTCCGTTGGCTGTTGAAAGTGTGTTCACTATGGATTGAACATTGTCCATGATGACGATGTTGATGACGTGGGTATGGTTTACTTAGTGTTTGGAGCCGATCGATGCATGTAGGGCTTGTTTGAAAGCTGCTGGATTATCGTGATATGCCATGGCATAGGCTTGTGCGAAGGGAGTTTGTTTCTTGTTAAATTTCCGTTTTTGACCCAAGTATTTGCGAGTTTGAGGGGGTGGTTTCACAAATTTGCGGAGAATTCCTTTGTAAGATTGAATAAACTCGTGCTGTAAAGGTGTTAATTTCCCTGGATTCTCTCGCATTTTGCTCATGAGTGCTTGCATATCCTTGACATATTCCTCAGGCAATTGATCGACATGACGGTTAATTTTCTTTTTCGAGCATCCTATCCCTGAACTTAGGGATTTCAGTACATTGGTAAAGTCCTGTCGTCGACTTGAACATGTTTCACACTGACACGTCATTCTTGTCTATCATCCTCTATCCCACATAACTTAGTTTACATGGCGTTCACCAAATTCATGTAGCGTGCGTGGACGTCTGCATTTTGGTTGGTTAAGTGGGCAATAAACTCTTCGTTTTGAGTCAGCAAGTCACGCATGCTTTCCAATGTCTCATCCAAATAGTCTCCATTGCCATCTGTACGATTGGGTTCATGAATGTGTTGATTAAATGCATCTTCCAACACGTGCAAGATGCGTTTGCGAGCATTTAAATGACGTTCATGGAGACGAATAGAATCGTTCAACAGTTGAACAATGGCGCTGTTTTTCAAATTGTTCAGTTGAATAATGTACTCGTGGGAGTTGTCAATGACAGGTGAATTGACTGGGTAAAACATTCTTTCCTCCACGGGGTGTGCGTCCATGGGTTGTTGAGGGGTTACTACCCCCACTGAGTGTTGTTGTTGAGGGGTTCCTACCCCCACCGAGTGTTGTTGGAGAGGTTCGCTGGATTCTTGTTGATCAACCTCTGGATTTCCCACTGTGTTCGACATGGCTTGGACATAACTGTTGTGATCATTGACAGGACCTGGGTAGTTATCAAATGTCACATGACTTAGTGTAGGTTGAATATTCTCTAACGATAGAGGACTCATATCAATCTCATTAGCAGCCATGGCTAAAACATCTGGCGGTAATCGATTCAATTCTTCTTGTATTTGATGGACCGTATGGGTGGGATCAGGAGGAGCATCCACTCTGGCTCGATCTTCAACCATACGTTTCACGACAGCTTGCAGCATAGTGTGAGCATGATCAGGTGTTGCTTGTGTTAAGGTGCGATGATCAGCTGGAGAAGGTCGAATGAGTGCTTCTAGACTATCGTCTGCATCCAAATCTGTATTCATAGGTTGAGGGGGTCGCAAGGGGGTTGCACGACGTGAGGTGGGTGATAATTGACGATCTTGTCCTGTCAACGTAGATGACACCTTCAAAGAGGATCTCGGAACATGCTGTTGAATAATATAGTTGAGTTTACTCACATTTTCTCCCTCCATTCGCTCGTTTAAAATATGGGTATGTTGACGCGCAAATTGTTGAGCTGTCTTCCTATCCACCGTTCCATCGAGTGTTTCCCCGCATAGACATGCATAGATGAACTCTTGACTTGCTTTTATCTCTTCTTTTGTTTTATATATTAGATGGTGTGAATTATAAATATGCTTTCTCAGACGATCTTTTTGATAAGGGCATTTACAGACAGGACATCGGGTTATTCTCAATTTTCGCAACGTCAGTGTCTCTTCACTTTCACGCGTTCCTCCCTTCATGGTTGATTTTTGTTGTGTGTTCCTGTGCATGCTTAAATACATTCGTTGGCCATTGAAACAAAACACTGAAATGAGCACAGATACGATTCAATGTCTCTTTGATATAAATAAGACTTGCTGCTGAAATCACACGTTTATGATACAGCTCTTGTAAATATTTCAAATGTTTCTCATTCATAAACCTCCATAGTGTTTCCTCATACAAAACATCATCCTCAAAAATAGCCATGAGTAAATACACACGTCCCACGATGGAATAGCGGTCATTCAGTACCAATTGATTCAAATAGACTGTGGACGTGTCGGTAAACTCTTCTAATTTGGGGATATCATTGCCTCGGATGCGTTCATCGAACCAAAAATCAATAAGGATCTTCATCCGCGCTTGGTGCGAAGGAGATGTCGAACTTTCTGTGGGCGTGATGTCCATCTTCCACGTTGTCGTCTTTTTCGAGGGTGTCTTGTCCGAATAGGGCGATGTCGTCTTTTTCGATAATAGGGCAGGAGTAACATGATCTTATTTGAGAGAGTGTGAGGATCCATAACTTAAATAGTTACTCATCGCGGTGAGTATGCGTACAATCTCTCTCAGAAGAAAAAGGAGTACAAGTAGCATGTTTTTCCAAATCTATCAACCCCAATAGCAGAATACTTATAATATGGAAAAGCAACATGATTCATACAACGACATTCTTTATTCATACTTAGTCTGTGTCGCTTACATATTCTTCTTCTGATGTCCATCCAACAGAGATATATTCAAAATTAAACGTTATACAATAGACACCAAGAATCTCTTTGTTAACACTGTCCATAAATTCATAGTCCCATACGTTCTTCAGTGAGTATTCCCAAGTAAATGATCATCAAAAATAACAGGTCATTGGAATAACATTTATTATAGAGATGCACTTTCTTGAGTCATTTCACAACATGCATTATTCTTGCACAAGGTACGATGTTCGGCATAGTCACTGAAGTTACAATAATGAACAATGTAAGACTTGTGGAGTTGTCCATTGTCCACCGTGGTTGGTTGATTCATGCATCACAGTGATGTGGTCAATCTTGGTCCAGGCCCATGCAGCTTCACAGGAATCATAATTTAAATACAGCGTATGCACATAAAGTCGATAGTGTAGTTCAAAGCAATAATGAAGGAGAATCTCGACCACATCTGACAACGCACAGTGGTACCCATACTGTACCTTGGTAGCTTGAGTTTCTGTGAGTGCTTTCCCTCGGCGTAAATGTAACAGGGCTCGACGGTAAGCTTCTTTCCCTTCATACTGGGAATGATTCATCCAGTGACATCCGCGACGCATATGTTCCTTGTAACCAAGCCTATACAGTTCACTATCTCGCATACATGAGGCGAATATATTCCAATGAGAGTCAATGCGTTGAGACCATTCGGGGAGAGAAATACTATCCATGGTCACTTTTTCCAAGAGTTTTATGCTTTTCAACCAAGCTCTTTCCATCTCCGATACTCCATTCCCTACAATCAGTTCCGCGTCTCCATACTCGCGTGTCATTTCATGGACCCAGCAATTAAAACGGTGAATAATCACACTCTCTTCTGCACCACATTTCCCAATCACACGTGGGTTGAGACCATGAATAAAATTAGTCGCAAAAACATCACACACCGATGTCTCATGTTTGATAAAGTCATGGAAGCGCGATGTAATGGTCACATATCCGGTCGGTTTATCGTCTCTGGGCGTATAATGACACCAAATGGCAGCGACTTCCTGCATGGGATCTCCTTCCGTATCAAATACGATGAAATTGCGCACCGGCTTCTTCTGCTCCACTCACCATTGTTGTACTTTAGGATGATCAAATGTAATGGTATAAGAACCTTGCATGAGCTCGCCCAAATGCTGAATCCGACGCATCGTGAAATGAATCTCACCTTGTGTGTCTCGACTTATATACCCGTCCCTAGGGTGGTGTACAACATGATTGGTTTAGCGATGATGACGTCTCCTTCGACGTTTTCCTCCTGACATTTTATTCGTTAAAGCACTTACGCCTGCGGCACCGGCTGCACCCGCTGCTCCCAACGCTGCAGCTTTCCCTGCGGCAATAAGTGCAGGGATGAGGGGAGCTAAAAATGGGAGGATACCTCCTCTTTGTCTACGACTCCCGCGGTAGATTCCACCTTTTTGTCTTCGACTACCGCGGTAAATACCCCCTTTCTGACGAGGGCTTCCGCGATAAATACCTCCACGTTGCATGATTACCGTGATAGGCTAGATGTCCCTACTTAGTTCTTCATTAATAGTTTCCCTAACGTCTTTAACTTTCCCAACTTGTTCCTATTTAGATCGCGTTTCAACCGTTGCCATTCTTCCTTTATCATTTGATTATTGGATTTATAACGTGGTCGCCACGCTGCTGGCAACAACGTATTGCCCAAATGACGTCGAATCAATTCGCCTTTATGCCTCTGAAGAGCTTCACGCCCTCTACGATGCATTTGAGATTTTATATACCGTTTCACATGTCTTACAGTTCCTCCTCTCTGGCGTCGTTTACGGTGTGTCATGATTAATGTTTACGCTTCCCAATCATAACTTAGTCACAAAAATAGTAGATTGATCACTACATTTATTCATCCAAATCTACATTATACGTGAACCAATTCAATTGGTTCTTAAAAACAATGGGTTTCAGAGGTCTCCCTCGTTTCTTACTAAAGTCAAATAAATATTTGCGTGGGTCCCAATTTCTATTCTCTGGTCGAAGCGAGGCTTGGGGGACATTATTCACTTCCTTGGGCTGGACTTTCTAATTTTTCTGTAAGTGTATAGATTCTTTAATTTGTAACATATGTCTGTACGTGTATCCATTCTTTAATTTCTTTATTTCAATCTTCCATGCAATAAACATACATGGTAAGCTATGATTATTTTTATTCTGGGGATAGTAATGGGTTATAGGACATATCATGATAGAATAGAAGTTAAAATTAATGTTAAAGATTGAATTTTAAGATTGGAAATCGTTCATAAAATTTACAAGTTAGAATTATTTTAATGTTAAGAGATAGGATTCATAAATTGTACAAGTTAGAATTATTTTTAATGTTGAAAATGGTTCATAAAATTGACAAGTGCTAGTGAGTATGTAGACTTCCCAAGTAAATGATCATCAAAAATAACATGTGATTGGAATAGCCTTTGGAATATGGCTGGGACCGGGAAGACTGACTTATCTCTCTAACCGCAGAAAGAAAGTCGTCGAGAAAAACCTAGCAACTTCACCCGGAACTCTGAACTAGCAAAGAAAGCTGATGAAGAAGCTAACAAGAGCAGGAACTAAAGCGAAGACAAGAAAACAGACAGGGCAGGATTGGACTGCTCACTCAAGATGAATAACCAAACGGAAGAAAACAAAAGAGCAATCAATGACAAAATCAGTCAATACAAAATTTAACAGAATGATGCGAGATATCAGTTCAATTCAAAAATGAGACGGGAAATTATTCAGTTGTCGGCAATTAGCAGTCAGTGTTCACTACTCAATACAGACGGGCAGATAATATTAAACACAGCTAGGGATAATCTACTTGATCTTATTAATTATCAATCAGCTGTAAACAGTCTCAGAATGCACTTGATGATTTTATTTATCAGCTGTTAAAGCATTCTACTGCTTAACCTTTATTGAGAGACAGCAGACAGCAAACTCAGTGAATGAATTGAATCAGACAACAATGCAGGGGGACAATAGGGTATGCAGCACGCTAGCGCAAACACACTACAGTCCGAGACTGCACACACAGCAGACGCACGCATACAACGACGCACAGATTTGTCTTAGTCAGGGGGCATATACCCGTTAATGTTGTCGACATATGTTGAGAATGATTTTCTCTGACAGCGCCTTGACTTATATACCCTACCGCGACTCATCAAATGCGTCGATAGATGCCCCAGCGCCACGTGCTCCACTTCATGACCTCTTAGCACCCAAGTGCGCTGATGCGTGTCCCGGCGCCACGTGCTCTGATGAATGGGCGTGTGCTCTGAGTGCTCCGTTTCCTGTCCTCTTCGCAACCCGTGCTCTGATGCGTGGGCGTGTGCTCCGATGAAAGGGCAGGTCATGACCTTTCGTGAAAATGGTGCGGTAAGGGGCCAGACTTTGCTACTTACAACAGCTGACATAGATTTCTCAGGACAAAGTGTTTAATGCACTGAACGGTCGTATTTTCATATTGCTACTGCCAGCTTTCTATGAGTAACTTTGTTGAGCTGTGAACTTGGAAGTACTTATCGGAATTTGGTGGTTCAAGATATTTCTTTTTGGTGCTCATAATTTTGCTGTTTGGTTTATTTACATATTTTTCACTTGTGTTTGGTAGGTGGTCACTCGCCAAAACGTTGACTTGGGACGTTTTTTTTCTTCTTTTTCATAGTAAGTGCCGGGTTTCAAGTTGATTTCTATTGCCAAGATTTACTTTCCCTTTTTGGACGCACTTTGGAGAAGTAAGCTTGTCATGGAAACTTTCAAACCTCCAGGTGTCCATAAAATGAATCGTGCTACCTTTGCATGGATAAGTGAAAGGATCTCTGCATAGATTTCTTGGATCATGCGTCGATGTCAAAAAGTTCCTTGTCCAGTTTGCAAACGGAATACAAACTACTACAAAATGGAACAATCGCTCGACATGGTCCTCGCAACGACTGCTGTAGTGGAACTGGCATGCCACCTTCTTCAGGTAGATCTCTCTTACGATGAGCCACAACCGGATGAGTTATTCATACAAAATCACAATGCCGTCCGAATCCCTTCTCCCGTCACAAGCTACTCTGATGAACCCGAGCCTTCCATGCTGAATATTCATAGGTTTTATGCGGATGCTTACACAGAAGAAGCATGTGAATCGGCAGCGAATGTTGCCAAAGTTCCTTTGCCAGGCATTGAATGTCCAGTCGATGATTGCACGGAAATCATAGCCCGGTCAGTGGTCATTCGCCGTGTGGAACGACATGCATGTGGCCAATTTCGAGGTGAAGTTCCAGAAGTACGGATGACAAAGAATAGGAAATACATTTGTGATTGTACGAAGATCGTTGCAGAATCCTTTCGAGGTAGGCATTCCTGCACATGTATTGTTAGCTTCCAGGAAATGAATGAAGGTTTGCTAGGAAAGGACGGATCGGAGTCGTTCACCATCAATGACTGAAGTATTAAGTAATGGGCAAAAGACCGTTCCAGGACACCATAAAATTCAAAAAAATAGTATCTTTAAAAACGACATAAATTCATGAATTTAGACCCTTTTTCAGGTTTTTAAGACCTAAATAAATGAATTTAGTCCATTCAAAAAGTACCATTTTTTCAAAAAATGGCATTTTTAAAAACGACATAAATTCATGAATTTTGGTCATTTTTCAGGTTATGAAGACCTAAATTCATAAATTTGGGCGTTTTTAAAAATACCCAATTTTCAAATTTTTCAAAATCTCAAATTTGAGAATTACAATTTTCTCGCTTAAATCATGACCGTTCCAGGACACCAAAAATCATAAAAGTTGAGAATTTCAAATTTGTGATTATGACATTTTTCATTGCTTAAATCATGACCGCTCCTGGCGTTCTTACAATTTGCACTCAGATGAACACTCAATTGTAGAGAACATCTGCTTCTCGCATTTATGAATAAAAGGCATTTCAGTGTAAAGAGCTGTGTCCTCCAACTCAAACATTTGAAAGGAAACAATGTATGAAAGAACAAACAGCTGCTACTACTCTGTGAAACAATGAGATTTTAATTGTACGTTAGGCAAGTTGTTTTACTTCTTGTTAGTGCGTCAGCACACCCGTATGACGTTAAGATATCTGCCAGCTGTACTGTTTTCATTTATCTCTCTCGTCTGTCATTGTATCGTGTGCTGCGCTGTGATCAGTCATGTCAACACAAGAAGTTATCGAAGAGCAGTCAAACATTATTGCTACGTTTCCGGAGTTATTTACAGAAATTTCAAAACGATATATTTCCAATGATAAGAAGGAAGTATATAACACTTTCATCATTGAACAAATGGAGAAATTTCCTATTATTTTTGACCCTACATTTTTTGATAAGGAAAGAAAACGGAGAAGAAAAGCAAAACGCTTACTCGTGAAAGAAAAGAAAGAAAGAGAAAGGGACGGAAAGATTGACGACCTTCATCATCAATTAACGACGTCTTTATCTACCCGATATGAATTTGTGGATTCCTTAGAAGACTTTGTTGAGCCTTCAGGAGATACTGATAAAGCCATTGCAAATTTAAATACTCTTTATGTGATGGAGAAGAAAAATAACGTTATTAACATACTGATGAAAATCTACCTGGGAAAACACGCGAATTATTTACTGGATCTGTGTGAAAAGGATAAGGCATACTTTCAACATTTATTGCAAACTAATAACATTTCTTATTTAAGGACTGAAATTGCATTTGCAATTAAATTAGGTAAGATGGCATCTATTTTTCCAAAGATTTGTAGACTAAATGTACCCTTACGTTTTTTGAAATCGAATTTATCATTGTTAGAAGATTGTCTTCGGAAATATGAAAGCTTTTGGAAAGAAGCTTAAAAGAACTTAAAAGTAGTAGTAGCTGATTTTATTTTATTTTACTGGAGAACAAAAATTCGTTGTCCACGCTGTGGACATGTTGTTAATGCAATTTGTAATATTATAGTTAATAACCGATTGTTTTAAGGAAGTTGAATAGTAGTAGCTGATTTTATTTTCTTTTACTGGAGAACAAAAATTCGTTGTCCACGCTGTGGACATCAATATTTGTAGACTTGTGTGGTTGCATTTTTGTAAATATACATATTGAAATATCCATGTGTTGTTTTTAATTTCTCATTTACGGGAATATAATAGAAACATTTTGTCTTCTATAAAAATGAGCAACATAAATGAGTTTTTTAAATTATACGGCAAACAAACTACGAATTTCGATTTAAATGAGATTGCTTATCAATTGGGAATAAAGAATTTTCACATATTGATGAGGGATGAATTACTACTGATAAAAGATGTACGAAACACTAACTCTACTAATAAAAATGTAACAATGTAACGTTTTAATTTAGATTAAATTAAATCATTTCAAAATGGAATAAGTAGTAAGGAAAGACATCATTAGAGAACAGTTTTAAATCAATACCCCCCCAAGTAGTAAGGAAAGACATCATTACAGAACAGTTTTAAATCAATACCCCCTCCCTTCTGACTTCTAGGGGTCCCTTAAGAATTTTTTTTATTATAAAATGAGCAACATAAATGAGTTATTGAAATTATATGGAACGCAAACCACGACAAATTTCGACCTAAAGAAAATCGCAAATGAATTAGGAATAAAGAATTTTCATGTTCTAATGAGAGACGAATTACAATTCCTAAAAAATAAGCCAACAGGAACCTTCAGTTCCCGGAACAAAGTTCCATCAATAACTATAAATTTCATAACAAATCTTCATACGACAGATGAAAAAGGAATACATTGGTCTGCAGGTATCTTTAATAAAAATCGAGATAATTATTATTTCGACCGCCCGGAGGCTGAGAACTATTGGTTCGACTCTTATGGATTGCCTCCAACAAACGAAGTTAAAAAATTACTTGGCAATGGAACTTATAATACATTTCAAATTCAAAAACCGGGAACTACTTATTGTGGTCAATTATGTCTTTATGTTTTATTTAAATTACAAAAAGGAGTACCATTTCTTGATATTATATTAGAATTGAACGAACCGTAGGTTCTATGGCTACGCCTAACAAGGGAATTTCATTCCCGAAACGTCAGTTCCAATAATAATAATAATGATAATTAAAAATCAGTTCGTTGTAATTCATTTTGATAAAAAATGCCTCTGATATCCTCATTATCTAAATCTTTAATTTCATAAGTAATCGGATAAGTTTGATTTATTTTACAAACTTCAAATATTTCTTTAGTCCAGTATCCGACGAAGCCTTTTTCAAATTTATTCTTATATTTAAATATTCTAACTCTATCTCCAATTTTAAATTTCGGCTTAAGTTTCTGCAAATTCGGATTACTCTCATTCAAATTATTATTCTCGAATATTTTTTTCTTATCAAATCAGGGTCGACAGAAGCATTCTTTGGAGTTTCTTCAATACCTGAATGAATCTTATTGTTATACTCTTCTACAACTCCTGGTAATATCTTCAACCATTTCTGATTTCTTTGCTCAGTAAATTTCTTGAATAATTTATTTTTTAACGTCCGATTGAATCTTCCTATCACTACGGCCTTCCCCGTAAAAAAGATTATAAAAATATTAGTAATTATAAAAATTTAACTGAAGAAAAATTTATATCTCATACTGATGTACATGATATTAATACTACATATAATCAAAATTCATCTAAATTTCATTTTCTTACAATTGAAAATAATAATGATGGTATAGTTGAAGATACTGTTAGACAACTATGTGTCGGGTCTACAAAATTTAAATTAGGATTTACATCTAATCAATTTAAAATTTTATCATTAATAAAAACTAAAAGTGATTCAGATTATGGTGGTGTTATTAAATTTTCCAAAAGAGATCAAAGACCAATATTTTTCTCTATTATATTATTATCAGATAAAAGATGTAACTTAGAGTTAGATATTCCAATAAGAGAATGGTATCCTATCAGGGATGGGCATCCTATACCAAAAAGTGTAATTTATGATGTTGAAGAAACAATTTATGATGATGATGAAGAATCAATTGATGATGATGATGAAGAATCAATAGTTAGTGAAAATAAATTTAAATTATTTTTTGATAAAACATTATATGATGAAACTTAATATGATAAAACTTAATGTGATAAAGAAAATAAAATAACTTAAGAATGTGAAATATATAATAATATATAATAACTCTCAAGACCTTGTTATTAGAATGTTT
Source organism: Prostheceraeus crozeri (assembly GCA_907163375.1). Lineage (NCBI taxonomy): Eukaryota > Metazoa > Platyhelminthes > Polycladida > Euryleptidae > Prostheceraeus > Prostheceraeus crozeri. The sequence continues at coordinate 85,749 of CAJQUW010002735.1, read as the reverse complement.
ATATCTAAAATTAAAACACAATTTTTTCCTTAAAAAATAAAAAAAATGGAAAATACCAAGTTTTATTGTAACTTATGTAAAAAAAAGTTGCAAACAAAAAGAAGTTATCAATCTCATTTAAATAGTAAATTGCATTTACAAAATGTAGATCGAGTTGATGAAGGAAATATATTAAAATTAAATAATTATATAAACTATCTAGAAACATTGCCTACTGATATAAAAGTTAAAAAATGTTTGATGATTATTCACATTCGGAATATAAAAAAGTTTTTAATAGTGAAGATGAACATGAACCAGATGGAAGATATTTATTTAGCGATACTGATGAATTTGATGAAGCTGAACGAACCGATGAAGCGGAACGAACCGAAGGTTCTATGGCTTCGCCAGTAACAGATATAAAATATTTATTTAATCAGTCTGTTCGAACCGATGGTTCCAGGGCTTCGCCCGTTGAACATAATGAAACCGATGAAACTTTTTATAATGTATTAACAAACTTTTATAATATATTTAAGAAATCTTTCAAATGTTATATGAATGTAGAAGTACTTTATACAAAACATGGACCTGATGGAATTCCTGAAGAAATAATACAAGGACATTTTACAAATTCACAAGAAATTCATAATGTAAATGATATACAACCCATATTTGAACAAATGATACTTAAATTAGAAAATTGTATAATTGAAGCCCAGTTACGTGAATCTGGTTGGAGATTTGTTAAAATACTATCTAAGAAAATAGTAATTGATAAATATAAAAATAATACTGGTGGTAGTTATGTTCCTTTACCTTTCAGTTCACCACAAATAATCAACATAAAAAATGAAGATGATTATTGTTTTCTGTGGAGTATTATAGCACATTTACATCCTGCAGAATATCATAAAGAAAGACTAAGTCATTATAATAAAGAAGAATACATAAATGAATTTGATCTTTCTGATGGCTTAGATGAATTTCCATATGATTATAATAGGTTAATAAAGTTTCATAAAAAGAATAAAAATTTAATAGAAGTAAATGTTTCTGAATTAAATGTGAATTATTATTCTATTGGTAAAATTACTCCACTCTACTCAGATTCAAAAAAATTTTATTTGAATCATAAAAATTTATGTCAATCAGAAATAGTTTATAATGATAGAGGAAATTACATGCATCATAATATTTTTTACCAAGGAAATATAATATGTACTGAAAAATTTGAAATTGTTAAAACACTATCACCAATAATGATTAATCATAATAATTATAAAGGACGTAATTATAATTATGATTATGATTCCGATTATTTATCTTTATCTTTAGAATATCAACAAAAATTACAAACTTTAAATGAAATTTTACAAAAATGTAAAACAGATTATCAACAACAAACAAAAATATTAGTATAAGAATATGGCCATAATTATCAAAATAAGATAGAAACGATTCAAAAATTAAATGAAGACAATAAAGAATTAAATAATGAAGAAAATGAAACCAATCAAAAAATAAATGAATGTCTAAAAAAATGTCAACAGCAATATAAAGAACAATATGATAAAGAATATAGTTATCAGCTACAAATATTAAATCAAAATTTTCATCGAAATACATTTAATCTTACAAAAGAAATTGATGAAACACATGAAATATATCAAGATAAATTTGAAAAATTAAAACAAACAAAACAACCAGCACAAGCGAATATATTATATTATCAGGGTCATTTTATATTGTGTAAAGATGTTTCTATATTCACAAAAACTTCAGATAATGCCAATTTTCCTTGTCTCCAATGTATGACAAGTTTTAGAACTAAAGAAGAAATGAATAGACATTTAGAGAATTGCCAAAAAAATGAAGCAGTCAGAAACACATTTCCTAAAGATGATTATTTAGAATATAATAAATGGTATTTTAAAAATAAAGTACCCTTTACTATTTATTGTGATTTTGAAGCATATAATGTTAATATGACACAAAATCGAACGGAAAGTTCCAGGGCTTCGCCCGATTGTGATAATTGTACGGGCCAAGCCCTAGAACCTTCGATTTTTAATTATGAAAAAAGTGCAGCTGAACAAAGTAAAGAAAAATATTTATTTGAACAAAAACCATTATGTTGGGGAATGTACGTACATTCATTCAAATTATCCTGAATTATTTAAATCAGAATATTATCAATACTATGGTGAAGATAGTTCAGAAATGTTTACAAAGAAAGTAGAAGAATTACAAGGACGTTTTTCACAATTGCTTGAAACAAATATTCCAATGATGCCATTAACAGAAAAAGAAAAATTAAATTTTATTAATGAAACAAAATGTTATTACTGTGGAAAAGAATTTACAAAAAATTATAAAAATGGCAAAGGTAGATATCTTGATAAGGTAAAAGATCATGATCATCTAAATGGATTATATAGAGGTGCAGCACATAATTCTTGTAATCTTAATGCTAATAAATTTAAATATAACTTTGTTCCTCTATATTTCTACAATGGTTCTAAATATGATTTCCATCTAGTAATGAAAGATTTATTTTCATCTGAAAAATTACAACAACAACAAATAAATGTACTATGTAAAACAGAAGAAGAATATTTTTCAATGCAATTAGGTTGTATTAGAATTTTAGATGCATTTAGATTTTTTACTCCTTATTCATTAGATGTTATGGGAAAAACTTTGAAACCTGAACAATGTAAAATATTAAATAAATATAATTTAAAACCTTTAAAAGGAATATTTCCGTATGAATATATAACTGGAGATTTTAATTCTGTGAATAAAATTATGGAAGAAAAACAACTTCCTCCAATAAATAAATTTAAATCAACATTAAAACAATCACAATTATCTAAAGAAGATTATGCAGAAGCTGAAAAAAATTGGAGAGAGTTAAATTGTAGAACAATGTATGATTATACAATGAAATATCTTCAGATAGAGGTATTAATACTAGCTGATCTTTTTGAAAACTTTCGTGATATGTGTTTAGAATATGACGGAATAGATCCATGTTATTGTTATTCTACACCAGGTTTAACATGGTTAGCAGGATTAAAATATACTGGTGTTAAACTTAAACATTATAAAGAAAATACATATGATAAATTATTATTTTTTGAATCTGGAATAAGAGGTGGAGTTTCATCAGTTTTAGGTAATCGTTATGTACAGTGTTACAATAAAAAAGTAAATCCTGATGATTATGGAATAATGAAACCTTTATCTCCAGAAGAAAGTGATCAGTTTATAAAATTGTTTAATCAAAATATAGAAGGACTTATATCAAATGAAGATAGTCAAGCATCAGTTGATGAAATCATGAGAGAAAACTATTTGTTATATTATGATTTTAATAGCTTATATTCTTCTTGCATGATACAAGAATTACCAACAGGTGAGATGGAATGGTGTAATATTCTAGATTATCAAAAAACATATGATGGAAATTATAATCATGGTTATATATATGAAGTTGATTTAGTATATCCTGATGAAATAAAAGATAAAACAAAATATTTTCCTTTCTGTCCCGAAAACAAAATTCCCAATATAGAAGATTTTTCAGATTATCAAAAATCTTTAATTCCTAAAAAATACAGACCAACCAAAAAACTTATGTTAACACAAAGTAATAAAAGAAAGTATGTTGTTGAAGGAAGAATGCTAGATTGGTATTTAGAACATGGAATGATTCTCACCAAAATACATCGAAAACTATTTTATCAAAAATCTAAATGGTTAAAAAATTATATAGAGTTCAATATTGAAAAACGCAAAATAGCTAAAAGAAATAAAGATGATTTTGGAAACGTGTTCTTCAAATTAATGAATAATGCATTTTATGGGAAGACTTTAGAAAATGTGCGTAATAGACAAAATATTGAAATAGTTTATGATAAAGATAGGTTTCAAAATTTAACAAGGAAACCTACATATAAAAGAACTACTAGATTTAGTGATGAACTATGTGCTGTACATTTACGTCGAATTAGCGTAAAACATGATAAGTTTAATTTCATTGGTTTCACTATATTAGAATTAGCTAAACTATTTATGTATAGATTTATATATGATTATTTAGCACCTGCTTATGGCAAAAACTATAAATTACACTTTACAGATACCGATTCTGTTTTCTTAGAATTAACAATACCGTATAATTCTACACTTGATGAAGAAATTAATAAAATAAAAGATATCATTCATCCTTCTGATTTATGTAAAGTAAAAGATGAATTAGAAGGAAATGAAGATTTCATAACAGAAGCTATATTTTTAAAATCTAAATGTTACTGTTATGATACAACTAATAATATTAAAACACATAAAACATTAAAAGGAATTTCAAAGGCATCAGTGGCTAACCAAATAACATTTCAAGATTATAAAAATGCATTATTTAATAATGAAATAAAAACAGCATGTAATTATAGACTTAATTCAAAGAAACATAAAATGTATTTAAAAGAAGAACATAAATTAGCATTAGATCCATTTGATGATAAAAGAAAAATTTTACCTGATGGAATAACTACTTCACCTTTTTAATTTTCTAATTTCTAATTTCTAAGATAGACAAATTTGATATATATATAAAATAAAAAAATATTATAACACTATATTTGTATATTTTTTATCACTCGGTAAACAAATGTTCTATAACTCTATCATGAATTTTTTTATCAATATTAATTGTAATGAAGCCATAATCTTTTGACCAAGCATTGTTACACGATTGTTTAAATTCATCTTTATTTCTTACGCATAAATCTCTTAACAAATCACTTAAGTTTCTTGCATTTATTTCAAATAGTATAAATATATTTGCATTCTTTCTAATAACACTTCCGTCTAATGAATACATACTTTGTGTTAAATAAAAAACACTACAGTTATTATGTCTACCTCTTGTGAAATAATTTCTCTGAACTGACTGATTTCTATCATTAACACAATCATCAAAAATTACACAATGTTTCATTGTTTTATCTAGTTTACTAGGATCTTGCATATTACCACTATCATCTATTAATTGTATCTTTATATGCTTATTTTTATTAGATTCTACTAACTGATTATTTTTTGCTGCTTCTTCACACCACGAACTTATTTCTTCTTCATCTTCAGATTTTTCATATTCTTTGAATAATGAAGCAATTGCTGTTTTTTTAACATTATTTTCAAATCCATATTTTAAAAATTGATAGACGGGTTGTTCTGCCGTTGTTGTATAAATTATAAGATTGTTATAATCCAAAAAATTTGGAGTCGTTAAAATTTTAAATAATAGATACGTTTTTCCACATCCTGATCTTCCACAAATAACTGACAAAACTTTATTAGATAAATTTGGATGATGATTAAATTTAAGTTTTTTTTTATTTAATGGGGGTACTTCACTCATTTTTTAATAAAAAAATTTATTTTTATTTTATTTTTATTTTTAAAGAAGAAGAAGAAAATTAAACTTCTCTAGCTTCGCGTAGGAGTTTATACCTCTCATACGGGAGTTTATACCTCCCGAACCAAAAGATCTATCATAATCTCTTCACCTCCAAAATTTATTTCTTGTCCTTTTTCATCAGAGATTCTAATGCCAATGTTGTTAATAGTTTTTCTTAAAATAGGGAAATATATTAATGTTTGTTGAATTACATTTAATCTATAACCAATGGGTACAGTAAAAGCTGGAAAACTGAATATTAAATTTGATAATTTACCATTTATATATCCTCCTTCAATAATGTCACAATGTACAACAATTGAATTTATTTCAGTTATTTTTGGAATCTTCTCACCTAAATGATAACCTTGACTATAGGTTTGTTTATTAAATCCTAATAGCTTTGACAATGATCTATCATGATTAAAATCAACTTGATGATTTTCGTCTAAAGTAAGAGAAAATTTATTAACTGCCGGTTCAACTGCAAAATGTAATTGTTTCTTATCTTTAAATGGTATACCTAAATGTCTCTTAATTTCATTTGATATTGATTCAACTTCGTAAGAACCAGGAAGAAAAGTTAGTACTTTCCACGTTTTGCCTTTATCAGTAGAATATCTAAATTGATCATTCACATCTTTTATAACATTTTGAATAGTGTTAAATGTAGAGAAACTAGTCAATGCAATTTGATAATTTTTATTTTGTTCCAAATGTAGAATGGGTTCTAAATTACAAGTGTGTGATGAAGTAGTTGTTATAATTTTTAACGTCGTACTAAATTTTGATGAACCCAAAATCTCTGTCAAATTTTCTAAATGATTATTAATTTTGTCTAAATCTGCTGAACACATTTTTTAGTTTAAATTTTGAATAAATATTTTTTTATGAAATATTTTTTTATAAAAAATTAGAAACAACATATTTCAGCTACACTTTTATAATCCTCTTCATTTAGAATCTTCTTTTCTAACAGTCTTTTCAATATAGCATGAATTTCATTGAAACTAGAATTATGTCCTTCTTTTATTGCAGATATTAAAATACTTAATCTATTTAGTAATTCTTGTGGATCATCTGGTAAAAATATGGTTGTTTCAGTTTTCTGTTTTTCAGATAAACCTTTCCCTACTTTAACTCCCGTTGATAATAAATTTTCTAATTGTTTATAACGTCTAAGAGATTTTACTGCACCAACTCTGTCTAACATAGCTTTATATTTTATGAGATCTTCTACAGCATAATTATTTAAATCTGCTCCTCTTAAAAGATTAACAAAATTTCTATCTAAATTAAAAGGAGATTTATCTGGTGAAAAAATTATACCTCGAAAAGGTTGTGGAAATATTTCTTTTTGTCCGAGATAAAATCTAGGTATTGTTTTTCCATCTATAAATGAAATAGAATGTTCAAATTGCATAGATTTTGGTAATTTCTTATTAATGTTTGATTCTAGTAATCCATAGTCATCTAATATAGTTTTGTGCTCTGGATCTGTTATATCAATTTGTTTATCATTATTTGTAAGTTCCTTTTCAAGAGTTTTAAATGGTTTCATAGTTTTTTCAAAATCAGTTTTTACTTGCTCGGTTTGCTGCATTTTTTCAAACATATCAGATTGAATACCAGCTTTTATCATTCTATGTTGAAGATGATTTTCTTTCATAATATTTCTTTGTTTTATTAACTCTTCTAATTGTTTTATTCTTTTAAAATTATCAGCTATAATTTTATCCATTTTTAAAATATAATATTTGAATTTTGTGGTAACATTGGAATACAGCAAAAACATTTTACTGAACAAATTATTTTTTTATTGCTTTGTTGTTTGACATCTTTTCGTTTAAAGTTTTCTCGTTTTAAGTTTTGTTTAATAAAGTTTTGCTTAAATTTTCGCTTAAAGTTTTTAGCTCTTCTAAAAAAATTTTGTCATTTTCTTCATTAGAAATTTTGCCATCACTAGAAATTTTGCCATCCTATCTATTCTTATCATCAACTTTTTAGGACTGTAAATGAAATGGCGTTTTATTTACTTCATTAGCTATTTGATCAAATTTTTCAATCTCATCTAACGTAATAACATTATCATCACATACTCTTTGAAAGTAGTAATGTAGTTTATCATAGACTTCTTTAATATGTAAATGCTTAGTTTTTAATGATTTTCGTTTCTTAGTTATTAAAGATTTATCTAACATTGTAACAAGTGAAGTTGCAAAAACACCCGTACCTGTTAAAGCTGTAGCAACTACTGGAATTACTAAAACACCTGAAGATATAACAATTGTTAAAGCACCTAAACTTATTGTTAAGAATATGCCAATTCCTTGTGTTACATTCTTAACTTTACTCCATCTCTTTCTTAATTTTTTATAATGCTCTAATCTTAATAATAATTGAGATTCCTTATCTTTCATATACCTAACTCTATCTTTGTGTTTTTCTTTATTCATTTTTTCAATGTTAATCTTTTCAATGTCCATTAAAGTAGAACTACGTTCATATGATAACGAAGGATATATTCTTGCGGTTTCTTCCACTTTTGTTTCTTCCATTTTTAAAGAAATATTTTTAGTCACATGATATATTTTGAAAACCTGAAAGATGGATAAAATTCATGAATTTAAAATTCTCAACTTTTATGATTTTCGGTGTCCTGGAACGGTCATGATTTAAGCAATGAAAAATGTCATAATCACAAATTTGAAATTCTCAACTTTTATGATTTTTGGTGTCCTGGAACGGTCATGATTTAAGCGAGAAAATTGTAATTCTCAAATTTGAGATTTTGAAAAATTTGAAAATTGGGTATTTTTAAAAACGCCCAAATTTATGAATTTAGGTCTTCATAACCTGAAAAATGACCAAAATTCATGAATTTATGTCGTTTTTAAAAATGCCATTTTTTGAAAAAATGGTACTTTTTGAATGGACTAAATTCATTTATTTAGGTCTTAAAAACCTGAAAAAGGGTCTAAATTCATGAATTTATGTCGTTTTTAAAGATACTATTTTTTTGAATTTTATGGTGTCCCGGAACGGTCTTTTGCCCATTACTGTATTAAACTTACAGAGACCAACGTTGAAGTACGTTCCACCCTGAAGAGATTACAATCTTGTAGTCAGTATTATGTCCATGATAATCATTTTAGTCAGAGCTTTCTATGCTCAAGTCTGTACTCCTATTACTTTTTATTATCATAGTTTGAGTCTGTGATATTTCTATTCTCATGGTATCACAGGGCAATTCTATACAGTATTTAAAATTCATTTTTCATACAATATACTAATTCCGTGGAGGACTGACGACTTCTGCTATCCGGGAGGAATGCATACCTCAACACACCCAAAGCTAAGCAAATTTGGAGTCAGCTTTTACAGGATGCATTGATACATGCAATGCAAGGCAATGATGTCAAGCATTTCGTTCTTCTTGCAATGCTGCCAAAATGTGTTTTACCGTCTGCGAAGCGAAGAAGTCGCACTTACTGCTTCCCTTACTGCATTGCGCAAATCAGAAGACAATGCACCTCTACACATCCGTCCTATTGCAGCTGGTGAAGTTCTCCGAAGATTAGTTGGTAAATGCCTATGTAATGTTTATACATCGGAGGCGAGAACCATTTTTAGTGGTCATCAATTTGGAGTCGCTTGCCCTGGAGGAGTGGAACGTGTTATTCATCAGATGCGTGACATTGTCAATACACATTGGCATGATTATAATTTTGTCATTATGAAGGTTGACATGGCAAATGCCTTTAACTCTGTGTCTCGACAATGTGTACTGAAGGAGTGTGCCAAGAACATTCCTGGTTTGCTTCCTTGGGTTACATGGTGTTATAACCAAAATCCATTGTAATGGCACCCAACGTGTGAGCTGAAATCATCAACAGGCGTTCAACAAGGAGACCCACTTGGTCCGCTCCTTTTTGTTTTGGGTCTGGGTCGCCTGCTCAATTTGCTGAATGATACTACAGAACTGTCTCATAATATGTGGTACCTGGACGACGGAGTACTATGTGGAAGTAGAGACGCCATTTCAAGGTGTTTGAGAATTATAAGTGAAGCCACTACATGGTCCGGTCTTCGTCTCAATCTGCACAAGTGTAAACTATACAGCAAAACAGATTTCGGTTGTTTTCCACCACATATGCGACAGTTTCATGAGCCTAACATGGAAATTTTCTATCGGTGAACAGTCTTTTTGTGCTACATTGGTTTCAACGAAAATATGAACGTCTTCTTGATGCTGTTGTGCAACTGAATGATCCTCAAATTGCTTTGCAGATCTTCAGACTTTGCAGCGGTTTTTGAAAGCTTAGCCACATAGCACGTTGTTGTCTACCAAAGAATGTCATCAAGCAATTCGCCAAATTTGATGCGGATGTCATGCGGTGTTTGGAGGATTCAGTATCAATTGGTTTAACAGATGCCGCTCGTCTCCAGACCGAATTGAGTCTCAAACGAGGAGGACTTGGAATCAGATCAGTTGAGAAGCATTCATCGGCAGCCTATTTGTCATCAATCTCATCATCTAATTCGCCATCTGCTAGTATCAAAGAAACAATCGAAGAGTATCATTTGAGAACTGATTCTGCTTATCATTTATAAGAGCATTCATTTACGTCCAGCTGTCAATCTCAAAAGTTTTTATCAGAGAAAATAGAAGACTACATGGAGAAGAACTTGCTAAAAATGAATCAATCATTGATTGATAAAGCGTGTCTTTCGGCAATTTCTAATAGACAGGCATCTGCATGGATCAAGGCGATACCCAGTCCTGGACTGGGTCAACGCTTGGAACCCAATGAAACACAAATGCTGGTGAAACTTCGCTTGGGATTGCCGTTGAATTGCCATTCTACTTGCACTATGTGTCCTGGGAAAGTTGTGGATGATTTCATGGTACTTGGTACAATTTGCAAACGAGGACGATGTTGTGAAGCGACATAACATCATTCGCAATTCCATACACCGATTCTGCTAACAAGGAAGAATGAATCCAAGATTGGAACAAGGCTACAGTGACGATCTAGACAAGCCAGCCGACATTCTCAGCCCAGACTGGTCACCAGGGAAGGCAGCTGCTGTTGACATCACTGTTGCACATTAGGGTTGTCCAGAGTATATAGTAATTTTACGAAGTTCTTTTTTTCAACTTCTACACCCCATGCCCCAAGTTCTATGACCATAAGCTATGCCCCATTCAAAGATAAGTGGAATTAGACAAACCATAGAGGTGTCGCAAAATGAAGGTTTTTTGGTGTACGTCAACATTTTCTTTTTAACTGCTTTGGCTAAGTTTATTATACTGTCATTATTTGTATAATACACATTATCTGAATGACAATGATAATGAGTTACACGTATGGTGTGTTACCATACATTTCACCATATGAGTTTGCTCAGCACACTCTGCTTATGACTTTGCAAAACATAATTTCTATAAATAGCAGCTATGAGACGCACATGAACAGAATAACAATGACGTGGACTGGAAACAGGTAAATATCCATATTTAGCATTAATGCTGGTGCAATTCTCTTTTCCATAATTACAGAACTGAGAAATGATACTGTATGTAGTTCTCCTTTTTATTCCAATTTGATTGCAAGATGAATGTAATCTTTGCCGCTCTTGTAACAATCAATAAGTCACTTCCTGTCGATGAATCGCTTCGCCTCGCATTGCAACGAATTCGTTTGGTCAGAAGTGCTACTAGTCATAGCAACCGCCTGACCTACATTGCTTACAGCTCTTGACGTAGCCTATGTCCTTTAGTCATGCGCGCGCAGGAGTGTGAGAAGCAGTGTTGCGATTCTTGGCGTAGGGTAAAAAAAACGCGCAAGGTCGAAAAACACGCGCACATGTATTTCCTTACAAATAAGCCAAAATGGCAACTATGATCGCTAATATTTGATGAAACTTTGATGAAAATTTGATGAAATAAGCTTAAATTTGCAGATCAGATAGTAAGAGCTTTGGTATTTTTCAGGACAAGTCAAATACACACGTGCCTTAAGTGGTAGATGCATAAGAGCAGTGGGCCTATAGGCTATCCATTGAGTGAGATGTTAATGAACCTAAATGATCTTTGATAGGCTATACAAGTGGCTTATCTAGAAACTGCATGTAATTTGAAATTTTGATATCTTGATTTTGATATTTTAGAACCAAAGTTTTCTATTATCAAAAATTAAAAATAGAAGTCGAAAACTTAAAAAACGCGCAAAATGGATAAAAATGGAAAAAAACACGCTTACACGCGCAAATTGTCAAAAAAACGCGCGCGCGTGTAAACACGCGCGAATCGCAACACTGGTGAGAAGTCATACGGTGAAAGATTGTCTATTTCATTGTCTATTCGTTGTACAGATTGTTTCATAAAAAATGGATCACCCTTAAACTCCGCCAAACTTGAACGAATTTCTCTGAAATTTGGAAGATATGTCAGTTGTGCTTACTAATATCATTGTTGGAAATTTCAAGCATGAATATTGAGTTGTTTTCCTGTTATAGATAAAAAAAGTAGTAGATAATTTGATCTTCATTTAGCAATGTTACACAAAATCATACCTCACTCTTATAAAATTACATTTGTTTTCTTTGTTATGTAATATGTTGTTCTACAAGCCAAAAACTATCAAGCAAAACAAAAATAAAGAAAATCGGTCAATCAGAGCCAGTATAGCACCATTATTCATCAACAATAATGTAACTGCTACATGTGATTAACTGGACTTCATGTTCCATAGCTTCCTGACTTCGTTGCGGTGGTGTTGGCAGCACTCCTGATTGCTTTCAGCTAGAAATCTATCTCCTACCGGTTGAAAACAATACAAAGCACAAATGGACAATAACGAGATCGCATTCACAAAAGGCAAAGTGTCAGCCTTGCTAGAACTACTTCACATACAGCAAGGAACCATGAATTCTGAACGCTATGTGAATGTTTTACGAATTAACATTGGCCAAATGACAGATCAACTTGGTGATCCATCGACTTGGTTATGTATGGATGATAATGCTACGTGTCACAGGAGTAGTAGAGTCAACTTATGCAAGTCTCAATTAGAGCTTAGGACATTATCTTGGCCAGCTCGTTCTCCTGATCTGAATCCCATAGAAAATGCATGGAGTATTCTAAAACGTAACGTTCGTCGTTCACTGCTACCTACAGATGGCGTATCACAAGTTACGTCACTGTTAAAAAGAGAGTGGAGAAAGTTAGATTCAACGATGCGTTATCGATGAATCTCGTCGGAATCGATGCCTAATTGAATTTAAGGGTAAGGGTCACAAAAAGATTAGCTTCTTAAAACCGTAAGCTTCTTATTAGCTAATACTGTATCATATATTATCAATTATAAATATAACAGACAAATAAATAGGACATGAATACTTTTTGAAAAATTTTTATTTTTTGTATTTACTAATGTTTTTTTTTTAATGACGGAGGATGATATGTCTTGCCTGTAAACGAACAAGGATGACAAGGAGTGGGGAACATGGACTGACTATCAAACATTGGAAAAAGTTCGGAGCTCATTCCCCTCGAATAGGAAAGTTCTATTGACGTATTTGTTCCATCACGACGATTTTTCTGTCACAATGAAATCGCAAATTCTGTGACTAAAAATATGAAGGAATGTCTGTGACTAAAAGGAATGTCTGAACTGTAAACGAAGTACTCATTTTTCAGAAACAGTCATTTGCGTCCCAAAGATACATAGAGTACAGCCTTCTGCGGAAATTGAACAACATTTGAACACAGTCTGTGACCAGTTACAAAAGAAAACTGAAAAGTAGACTGTGTTATCTATCTCCTATCGTGCTAAAGTGTTCAGTGCTGATCTATAGATTTATATTATTGCATAAGAATGAACAATGGGAATGTTTGTTTGTGACGAGGATGAGACATTGTCTACACGAACTAACGGAAGGTGATGATGTGTCAGCTTTTTGTCCAGTGGATGTTAGTTTGGTGCGGAAAGAAAAGCAGCAAAGTGAAAAGACTGCAAGCTACGAAAGACAGCAAGAGAGAGAGACAGGCAAGAGCGATTGAAACAATTTGCTATAGTGAATGTGTCAGACATTGAAGTAAGTTAGGAAGACGACGAGGAGGAGAGAGAAGAAGAAGAGTACATTGTCCCTGGAACGTCTGCCGCTAGAGTGAAGCAAAATGATGGTAATGATGACAAGTGGGTGACCTTAACACTGCCTAGAAGATTACTGGACGAAAGTGCGATCACATCATCAGCAGACAGGATGGGTTTCTCGAGGAATCAGTTGTTTTCAACGGTGGCAAGCGTTGTGCAGTCGTCGACTGCCCATATCGACGAGTTTGTCCTTAGCCCAAGTTCAGTCAGAAGATCAAGAAACACTAATCGAGAAGTATTAGCCAAGTCATTGAAAGAAGAATTCACACCATCGGATAAATGTGTGGTTCTCTGGGATGGGAAAATGGTGAAAGAGTTTCTGGCGACAGAGGAACGAATAGGCGTACTTGTGAGTGATTACTTCGGAGACGCTGAAGGCAAGGTACTAGCAATTCCAGTTGTCAAATCCAACTCTGGTGTTGAACAGGCAAATGCCGTTTTGAGTACTCTGCAGAATTGGAAGCTGGAGGAAAACATAGTGGGTCTTTCGTTTGATACAATATCAAACAATACAGGCACTGAACACGGGGCTGCAACAATTCTTGAACACATGTTGAAAAAGAAATTGATGTGGTTGGCCTGCCGACATCATGTTTATGAAGTGTTTCTCAGATGTGTGTCCGTCGAAGTGTTCGGGAACACGACAGGACCTCCGAACCCAAAGTTCTCAGAATTCCAAAAGCAATGGACAAACATTGACATATCAAGAGGTATAACAAGACTTGAGCTGGATGGTATTTGGCTTCAGATTCGCCGCAATAAAGTGGTTGACCAACTCAAGTCGATGCTGCCATCGACGAATTCATTTCTTCAGGATGATTACCGGGAATTGGCTGAGCTTTCTCTCCTCTTGTTAGGAGATGACATAAAATGCATAATTAGAAAGACTGGCAGTATAAGCAACGCACGGTGGATGGCTTCGATTATATACTACGCTAAAATGTTTCTCTTTTCGGACTAACTGAACTTTCCAAGTGAATTCATTCTTCAAATGCGTCGTTTCTTGACCTTCACAACCTTGTTCTATGTTGTCTATTGGCTGGAATCTCCAGTTGCTTCAAACAATGACCTGTTGCTACACAAGGACATGGAACGGTTCAGGGTCACTGACAAAGGCGTTGCTGTCGCAATCCAGAAGGCATTGGATCGCCACAAATGGTATATTGCCCCTGAACTTATTGTCTTTGCGTTCGCCTGCGACCGATTTGATGACAGCTAAAAAGAGGCAGCACCAAAGAAATTGCTTCAGTTCCCTGTACCGCAAAGATTTCCGCTTGGAAAGCCAGCTTTCTCGAAAGCGAAGGTCACCCTGGATACAAATTTCGATTCCTTTATAACAAGTCGTTCCTGGCTGGTGTTTCATCTTCTCGGACTGGACCATCAGTGGCTTTATTGCCCTCCTTCGCGGTGGGAGTCAGACAGTGATTATCTGTCTCTCAAAGTCTTTGTACATGGAGTCAAGGTTGTGAATGATCCCGCTGAAAGGTCCGTTCACCTGATTACTGAGTATGCGACAAGGATTACCCGGGATGACGAACAGAGGCAGCGGTTATTGCAGTGTGTCGAAAATCACAGGAAAAAGTTGCCCAAGTTCACGAAATCTTCATACTACAAGTAACATTCACACGATCCCCACCCACTGATACACTATGTGCAGTGCACACGCTCATGAATTTTGTTATTACTTTTAGTAGCTGTTAATATTAAACTAGTTCATCAATTGTTAACCGATCTAAAGTTCATTAAAATGAAAATTTATTATTTCTATTAAAATGAAATGTTATTCTATTACTACTGACTTCTTTTAGGCCTATGTCAACTGTAAATATGTGGTGACGACATAAAGTACTGAATAAGAAATAGAAAACAACTGCAAAGGTTTTAATGATTGGGGTTGTCCGAAAATTAAATTTTTGTGCGAAAATACTCAAATTTGCTCAAAATTTCAAATACTTCAGAAAAATATACCATTTTGCGGCAATGTTTGATATACTTCAAATCTCCTAAAAATTTGTCAGCTTACTACTTATCTATGTAAAAATAGGGGCATGGGTTGTAGAAGTTATTTTTTTCAAAGTTGTTTTTTTTGGACAACCCTATTGCACATCCGATCACTTCGGATTTTATTCAAGGAGCGAGTGCAGCATCGGATGTGTCTGACAGCAGCAGAGAAATGAAAACATCAAGCAAATGACAGAAAGTGTGCCAGTCTGGGATGGATTTTTGTGCCCATGGCAGTCACCACTTACGGTGTTTGGGGCTCTGAAGCAGTGGCAGCATCAGTTGCCAGAGCTCCCCTGGCGCGCATGACTTCCTGATGTGCTTTATTTCTTTTCATTCTTTTGGTCTTTTGTTTTGATTCCTATGTTTTGCATAGATAGGTTCTCCTATGTTAAGGCTAATGTTTGTAAGCTTATTTGATGTATCAAGCACAGAAGGTATAATTCAATATAGACTACATACATACATACTAGCGGCCACTGTAGTCGTTTCAACATGTACCGATATTTTGAAATAGTCCTGTGAAATAATATTGAAATCGTGTCTGATTACCTAAAACATTCAAATTAGGATTTGGTAAACGATCTCGGATACGATAGAAAGCTACACTAAAATGAAACCGGTAACACTACTTCTCAAATTTATTCTACATGTGTACATACATATATTTTGGAGGAGGACATGGTGTTTCCAGAGAAATACACCCATTATCAGTCGATAAATAATCACCAATGACGAGTATTAGTATTGAATAATAGTGTAATGCTTTCTCTACCGGATACAATAATACCATAGCATTTCAACCTTGGAAAAGAAATGTTTTCTGCTAGTTATCTATTAGCTTCACTAATTAGTGACGGTCGTCAAATCGACAGGTTAAGACCCACTATGAACCACAAGTACGAGCTACCAAACTTCTAAAAGTATTAACACATCTCTGTCTCATTGCTGTATAATGCGCTGTATTTATGACTCCATCTTTTGATGTATCTGTGACACGAAGCGTCGTGGTTTTTACCTACTCAATTTTATTCTGTGCATAACTTTACGAATGCAAATAAAAAGAAGGAGTGACCCGCTTGTTTTTAGCACAATGCCAGGAAAATCGAAACACAATCTTCTGAAAAGATGCATTGAAGAACAATGGGTATACAAGTATGACCACATAGTAGTGAAGAAATTCCTGTATCCTGAATACCTTGTGTGCCTGGTGTTAATGAGCAGGACATTAATGTAGCTCTATGACTTGCTAATACGTTGCGTTTCCTTCTGGTCAAGAAGTACTCTTCTTGGTGTCACTCGAGGATCAGTCAATAATATCAATAAGGATCAGTCAATAATTTACTGCAGAGCTGTTTCTGCCGAAATAGTATCTGTAGAAGAAATGTAGAATAAAGCAGCATCCCATCTGACGGAGAGCGGCTGCAACTCGCTACTACAGGGAGCATTTCTTCGATAGTAATCATATTTTTTTTTAGAAGTTGGAAAGAGCCTGGTAAATTAATAAAATTTGTGATTACCAATCAATGCAATACATTTTGGCTACTCTCTAGGTATCATCAGGCAGTGACCAAATACCTTGCAGAGCATAATTTCAAATTCACACAATGCGGATTTACAAAACTTCATTAAAAAGATTTACAAAATGTATGAAACTATGCTATGAGAAACAGAAAGAGAGGAGTAGGACTAAAGCGCAGGTAGCTAAGGGTTACATAGTACACCATTTTCAGTAAATGACCAACTGGAGGAAAAAACAAGAAATAGGATGTGAATTAAAAATCTGATTACTGTGGAATGATAGAGTCAACGAAAGAGGAAATCTCTATAACTGTCAAGCCATCCTTATTATGCCATCCTTCTCGACAGCAGCAAACCCATGCGACTCCACCATGGGGACGACCTTCAACAAAACCTGAGGAATGCTACATAGCGAACGACTGCGTACAAACAATATTATCCGCTTCACTAGACAGAAAACGCGGTAAAGTCGCTTCCTCAGCCACTGAAAGCCATGATTCACTGAGACATAAAATATCATTACAGCTGAGGAGATTCAAAACATGAAGAAGTTGTAGATGCTACACCTTCACAATTGTACCCTGTAATTCTAACACCGTTGTTGATGAAGACGTGCCTCCTTCTTACTGTAGTGCCTGGTGAATTAATTCTCATCCCAACCGCGTGTGTTTTACGAGGGTTACTCCATAAGTCTTTAGACTAGCTCTGAAGGAATGCGCCAAATTAAATGAAACTTTGTTCGATGACTCCTCTAAACGTCATTACCGATTGGTGAAAAGTTCAGCGCTGGCCGGTGAACAGTCATAACTCGGTCTGCGCTTAAAGTTGGTCAAGACACGCTGAAAGCGCATTCAGACATGGAGCTTCGCAGCGAGCATTTCCGAGCAATGTTTTTTACGATTTCAAGCGCAACTTGTCTGCCGTCGAGTCGCTAGCCAGCCTACCTGCCTCTTTTGGGGAACAAGCGCCTTCGAGACCAACAGTCTTCAATTGGTTTGCGGAGTTCCGCCGCGGACGCGCCTCCCTTGAAGATAAACAACGCTCAGGTCGGCCAGTTTCGGTTGTTCATGAAGATTCGATTGCTGCTGTCGAGAAACTGGTGAAGTCACATGCCATCAGATAGAGGTTTCTCTTGGTTTGTCATCGGCATCGTTGAATAGGATTCTGCATGATCATCTTCGGCTATGAAAGCTTTCTGCTCGATGGATCCCATACTTGCTCACGGAGGAGCAGAAACAGAAGCGGATTGACTTTTGCAATTTTATGCTGCAGAAGTTTGACGGCGGAGTTTCTAAGCAAGTCTGGGACATAGTCACTGGTGATGAGACGTGGATTTATCGATACGACCCTGAGACCAAGCGCCAGTCTAGGCAGTAGGTCTTCCCCACAAAATGCAGTTCCCCAGAAAATGCACCACAAAAATTCATTCGCAGTCGGAGCATCGGAAAACAAATGGTGGCCTCATCTGTGCTTTTGGCCATGTCGTCACTGTGCCACTGGAAACTCAAAGAACAGTGACTGCAGACTGGTACTGCACAGTTTGCATTCCACAAGTGCTGGAAATCTGGAGCAGGAGGCGTCCGATGACGGGAACGAGAGGACTCTTGTGGCATCACGACAACGCCAGTGCCCGCACCACAGCTCGAACTGAAGTTTCATGCAAGAGCGTTCAATTCGACTGCTTCCCCACCCGCTTTATTCCCCGGATTTGGCGCCGTATGACTTTTTTCTCTTTCCGAAAGTGGAAGATAAGATTCGAGGAGTTCGTTTCAACTCTCCTGAAGAAGCACGAGAGGCGTTCGAGGCGGCTTGGAAGAATTTGCACAAGACTGGTTTCGGCGCAAACTGGTCTTGACCTACTTTAAGCGCAGACCGAGTGATGACTGTTCACCGGCCAGCGCTGAACTTTTCACCAATCGATGATGACGTTTAAAGGAGTCATCGAGCAAAGTTTCATTTAATTTGGCGCATTCCTTCAGAGCTAGTCTAAGGACTTATGGAGTGACTCTCATACTAACTCTGTTGGTGTCGACAAGTTCGGTGTTCTCCGTTGTCCATTGACATTGAGGTCTCCCATGATGCGCTTCTTCCCTACGAAAGGGCCGCACGTCGTGTCCCCGATTATAGTTTTCTCTACGGCTCTCTTGTTTGCGAAATATATTTTGGCTTGAGCTACTGGTCGGATAATGACTACCGGCATGTCGCTCACCTTCCAACCGGGGTTGTCACTGCTCCCATCACCTTATGCGAATTCCTGGTGGCCAACGTGATACAGCTGATGAATCTTCACTGTCTACTTCAATTCGGTAGGATTTTCCAGGCACTCGCCCACTTTGCAGACGTCGAAAGTCATGTACGTTTCCTACAGCATCGCAGCCCATCAATCGAACGCTCCTGTCTGCCTGGCCTCCAGAACAAAGCCAGAAGAATTCGATGCAGTACATGTAGGCTGACGTGCTATAAGACGATCAACTGAGGGACCAGTGCCGATCAGCGTAGAAGGTGAATCCGTATTGTGATTACTGAGCCTTGGCCTTAAGTGACTTTAAGAGCCTTCGCACGGCAACCATTCCGCTTCAACGTAGAATCTTCTCAAGTCCCTCATTTTGTCTTTGTCTAGATTTTCGCTTGTCGTCTTACTACTTTTCCAAAGTCTGGTGTCTGGCGGTAGGTGTCGAGTGGACTGGACCCTCGTGTGCTTTAACCAATCTGCTTCAACGTCAAGTGCAGACTTTTTTAATTTAGCTCTGGTCACTATCCTTGTCTCATTCTATTTCAGAGCTGACGAATCTCCACAAGCCAGCTTTCAATTTTCGTGCTCTCGTTTGTTGAGAGAAGCAGGTCTCCAATAGTATTTTTCGTCCCCAATTTATTTTGGGGCTTTTGTATTATTTTAACCCATCTCTTCATTGGAGCTGGTCTACTCTCCGGGTTTTTGCTATTCATCATTGGCTTTATAGTCCAAAAACATCAGTGATTTTGATTATTTGATGGATTTCAGAAAACGCTACAAGAACAAGTTATGTGCTGATCAAATAAATGCAAATTCTTTGCGAAAGGACAATGATCGCCCATTACAAACACCTAGACATGATTACTTGGAGAATTGAAACCCGATGTATTAAGCGTTCAAGAAGCTACAGTTGACAGCAGTATATCTGATGCAAAACTTCTTTCAGTCGGATATCGTATTTTCCGAGAAGGTTCAAAGAAGCGGTGTGGTACACACTAAAGGACACACTGCCAGTATCGCGAATCCCAATAATTCCACAAAATCAGAGATTATTGAATGTACATATTTTTTCTTTGGATGCGAGAATGTTATTACTGTTCGTTTACAGAAGACCATCTCTGATGCTTGCACGGCAAGAGCTCCTGGAAATTTTGATTATATGTAGTTCTGTTGATTCTGATCTTGTTGTTGTAGGAGATATGAATCTTTGTACAAGGGTACGTATGTCAAAAGCCATTCAAACTTGCTTGATGAAATTTGTTGTCAGTTTGACCCTCAATGCTATAACAGACAGGTAACCAGACCTATCAGTGGATCCTGTTTGACATGGTTTTAGCCCCTGATGGTTCAGTTTGTGGAGATGTCGTGCATGATCCAGATCTTTCAGATCATCACATGGTGATTTCATCATTACTTTGCAACCGTCCGCCCCCAACAAAGACTACTTTCACATGTACATAGATCGTTCAGAAATTTTGACTCAAGGAAATTTCTTGATGATTTAAGAATGGCTTTTCCACTTTTCGGTGTTTGCACAATTTTTGACACAGTAGATAAGATGTATTCATATTTGAAAAAGTAATACAAGGATATTCCCGTCATGCATGCTCCTTGGAAAGAAGTGACAGTTAAATCAAACAGCCATCCTTGGTATAATGCAGAAATTGATCATGCTCGACGTCAAAAGCACATTTGGTTTAATCGTGCACCTACAGATCAGAAAACAAGTAATCGAATTAAAGACTCCTGCGATTGGGAACAAAAGCTTTTCTAGCAGAAAACTGCGAAGAAATTAAACATCAAGTTTGCGATGTCATACTTCAGCGAAAAAGGTGAATCAGAAAACCCAACAGATTTCTACAAGACATTTGGTATTTATTTTCAAAGAAGGAAAGCAAAGGGGCAATGTGCGAAAGTTTCGATAGCATTAGTCAGTCTACTTTTGAAAAAATTACAGAGCTATGGAATGGGCTTAGCGTCTATAGATCTTTTAAAATCATATTTATCAAATCGTATAAACTGCATACGAGTCATAAACAAACTGAGTGTATTTATCGAATGGATAGCGGCATTCCACAAAGACCACAATGGGGTCCATTGGGTTGGAATGTTTTGTCTTCTTATATTGCATCTTCTGTTAGGTGTTCAAATTGCAGGTTATGCAGATGAAATTACTATCTGGAACAACTGTGGCGAAAGTTCAGGGCTAAGTTGATTATGTAATACCCCGCATTCTCCTTGGTTTAGCGAAAATCAGTTGGTTCTGAACATTGGTAAATGTCAATGCCTTAGTTTGGGATGAAATCGTGTTCCAAATTGACAGAGTTCTGATTTCAAATCAAGGAAAACTTTCGCTATGGGGGTCTCTATTGACAGCAAGTTTCAGCATGATGAACATTCGAAATCAGTTTCACACGAATTAGCTTGGAAGCTTCGTGGCATAACCAGAATAAAACGCTGGGTTAATAGGGATATTTGCTGGAGATTAATTCAGACATACATTCTCTCCCTCATTTTGAATATGCCTCTCTTTTGGTATTTGCATCTACCTCATCCATCGAAAGGTTAGATGTTTGAAAAATATGTCAGGCACGCGTTAAGAGACTACAAAACTCCTCTTCTTGAGTTAATTAGATCCACACTGAAAACAATGACTTTATCAGAAAGAAGACATTGTTCAGTTTTTTGACTGATGCAATGCGTTGCAAAGTCAATGAAGCACATTGAATGTTGTGGTATGGAGAATTTATTATTTAGCCACCAACTCTGTGTGGGACACTCTCCAATAGCTTTAACAGAACTATTCACCGTCGCTTCCATGGGTGCCTGCAGAAATGAATTTACCCAACCTACGTGTAAATGGAATACAGAAATTTATGGCAAATATTCCATCAGATACTTTGGTCCAAGCTTCTGGAATAATATGTCTGATAATTTGCGACAATACAACATAGATCGTCTACAGTGCTTGAATCCAACAGACTGTACATGCAGCGTGAAAGTGGCATTTCCTGATAGGCCTATGGTGGTATTTTATCTTCCTCGTTAATTTCCTAAGTTTTACTCATTTCATTATTTTCTTTGTGTTTTGTACATATTTGTAGTCACATGCTGAATTTGCCGTGAATAAATATCTAACTGTGATCGCTCGCCTGTAGTCCAATAGCCTCAATCCAGGTGTCGTCATTGGCATTATCGTTAGACTTTCCAGGTTGCTCCTTTGTGATGGCAGATGCAATCTCCTTACTTAGTCTGCAGATATCGATACTATTCACCGATTCTTTAAGGAACGCCGGCGCAACCTGTGTCATCACAGCCATTTCTCGAGAACCATCATCCACAACCACATTTGGGTCATCATTATCATATTGAGAGGGCTCGATTGGTACCGTCGCATCAGATGCTGTATCGAGAGCAGTCTCACAATGCATGATATCCATCTCCAACAATCGCATCCGCGTGTCCCGTGATGTGATTTCACCATTTAATCGCTTGACTTTCGTTTCCAAAAGCAGAAGACGATCTAAAATTGGTACAAGTTGTGATTCCACATTCGGTGCACTTATACTGGCAATGCGTTGTATAACAGATGCTGTCTCGTTTACTTCACGCCTTCCTGTTGGGCGTAGAGTTTATTTGTCAGGAAACTGATCAGTGGACCCTGCGATGCGAAACTGCCCAAGGCTCAGCAGTCTTCTACCAGCCGACTGATAGATCCAGCCTTCCGTCTACGAATGACACGGCCCGTCAGACAAGGAACCCGTGTAATCAGTTCAGGATGTAGTTGATCAAGCAAGTCTGACTCCTCCAAGCGACTCAAAATTTCATTGACAGCATTAGGTTCAAATTTGCCATCAAAAATTGTCTCCCACTTATCACCAAATGCCTGAAGAGATTCCGCAGAGTCAGCATCAGGAGGAATTAGAGAGCAAAGTCCATTAGCTCGTGATTTCTATGGCCATGATTAATCGAAAGTCAAAAATTCAAAAACAAGCCAGCGAACATTTGAACCATCAAACTTACAAAGACAAGGCAAGCTTCGTACATCTGAACCATCGTGCAGATATAGATGAGAAACGGTGAAGTGCCGAGTTAATCGTAGAATTGTGAAAATGTCTTGCGTTGTTGCTACTATTTACACACGTGATTGACAGGACAGGCGATAATGTCAGCTCACCTTGATTTGCGTGCTAGTGATAGTTTTCCTATCTTGGGGACGTCATCGATAGGTCTGGAAGTGCTAAGTCAGCAATAGTGTCAAGAATATGATGTGAATGGTGCAAATTCCATGAACTGCAATCTCTCTTGATGTCCAAAGGACCATCTTTGAGAAACAAGGGTGGTGTATGTGGAGTCTGTGTGCGACAAGCCATGCTTTATGGTTGCGAGTCATGGTCGTTGCTTTCATCCTATGAGAAGATGCTTGAGCGTGTGGAGATGCGAATGCCAACGTGGATGTGTGGTGTCAGACTATCGGACAGGAAATCGAATAACAGCATCAGAAAAGCAATGGATCTTGAGAACATCTCCAACATTCCGAGAAGGCTAAGACTGCGCTGGTTTGGCCACGTGGTAAGAAGGAAATAAGACAAAGTGGATCAGAAAAGTTAGGTGGATAGAAGTAGATGATAAAAGATGAACAGGAAGACAAAAGATGACCTGGAAGCAAAAGGTGAAAGATGACCTCAAACGTGTTGTAGCCCAGGAAGTGTACGCCCTTGATCGACCGAAATGGAGGTCCATTCTCAAGCAGCTAATGTCTAACTCAGCATCTTCTGGAAGCAAAGGACACAAAAAAGAGATGTGAGTGAGTGAGGAAATACTGCCTCATGACTTGCCAATGTGTAGAAAATTACATTTCACTTACGTCTGCATGTAGTCTAAATAAATGTTGCGGTGATATCAAAGATATAACACTACCGTTCGTGCAATGCAGTCATCGAATGCATTTGGCATCTATCAGGAATATCTATCGAAGATCAGGCACCACTGAAGTTGAAAACGATAGTAAATTTCTGATTTTCGCTTCCAATACTCGTTTTGCCATGAATAAAGTATCATTTGCTTCCAATTTTATTCATGGTTGATGAATAATGAAAGTGCATTGCAAAGGGATTTTGATATTTAATTGGTCATGTTGTCCTTTCAAAAGGTCAACATAGCTAGGTACCGTCAGCGTGGCCTAGTGAAGAAGGTACAAGCTCGTCTCTACCGCGGAATTCAGTTCGATTCCTGAGTCGGGCGACTGCGGTCGGAGAATCAAGGGTGTCGGTGTCTATTTGTGACTAAATAGTTGTCATTCTCTCGAGATATTCAATGTAATGCGACAGACCTTTATTGCCAATTTACATTAGAAACCTTTTATGAAATTACTTGAACGCGCGGTGCCGCTTATGTTCAGGCTTCATCGGGTATTCCTGAAAGATCCATGCTCTCTCTCCCTTTCTTTTCACCACTTTTAAGGGTAGCATCAATATTCATGGAAATAATATGTTGATAATTTCCTTATCTTCGATGCTATTGAGAAAGATGCAACACCTTTTGGAGGCCAAGAGCTTCAGCTGGGAGGGAGTCCAGCAGGCTGATTTTTCACTGACCTTTTTGTATTTGTACACTTACTTTTTTCCTTATCGTTAGGAAAAGTTCATAAAAATGTGACTGTGTATACAATATGTAAACATAAATGTAATATTCATTGATTCTAGCTGTAACGATAATGATAATAATATGCTTTACTTTATATGGGATCTGCTTCCATTGATTGCCTCGAATAAGCGACGGCCGGTCTTTTTCATGGTGGCATAATTCTGATGGCTCTCTTTTCGATGGAAACAATTCTCTTAAATGAGGGATGTTGCAAAACACAGAGTTGGCGTATAAAACAATATAAAGAACGTAACAAATGTAAGCTGATAACAAAACATCTGGTGGGCAGCCGCATCTTCTCAAATTATAAAAAATGTACATACGTCTTGAGGCCTTCGAAACAATGTCATTGACATAATGATTCCATTTTAGATCACTATTGAACGTGATGCCAAGCAATTTACTATTGGAGAACAAAAACAAATCATCTATTGCAATACAAAAAAGAAAGGGACCAATGACGCTTCTCTGAGGTACTCCGCTGGTAATAGAGGACCATGAAGATATTGCATTGTTCGCGAACAGAAAGGTAGCTCCTTAACCACGTGATTGCATTTTCCAAAATGATGTTATGTCGAATCTTGTCGAATGCCTTCGCGAAATCGAGAGAAATGGCTCGAATAGCGCCTGGATTATCCAGAAAATTAAAGATACGATCGTAGATCATTGTCAAAGAACAAGTGACACGAGATCCTTTACCCAGAAATGCATGCAAACTGCATACGAGACTTAGCATGAATACAAGGAATGATCCACTTGCGAGAGACAAGCTTCTCAAGAACTTTAGACACAGTGCTGATCAGAGAAATAGGCCGATAAGCACTAAGAGATGGGTTTGTTGCACTTAGGAATAGGAGTGACAAAAGACCTTCAAATTTATGCAGGGACTATGCCTTCTAAAATGCTTCGATTTAACTAGACGGTGATGACAGGTGCTAAACAGTCCGAGTTGTTACGAAACACCCAGTAAGGCGAACTATCGGGTCCACAACTCCTACGTTTGAGGGAGGATAATTCACGATGAACCTTACAAACGGTGGGATCGAGAGGGGAATCCGCTGATGAAGAGACAGGAGCAACAGAGTCATCATTCTGAAACTTAGATGTGAAATAATCGTTGAAATCGTTAACAGTGAATTGAAGAAATTGAAGTGTCATCAGCAACTGGCGATGAGGAAGCAACACACCCAAGAGATTTAACAGCTTGCCAGAACGTTTTGGGATTTTTCTGGGACTTCAGATCGTTGATATAACACTTGAGACATCTCATGTGTTCAATAACTTCTTCACGGAGGCGATGATATTTCTGTAATTGATTGGAAAAGAAAACACGATCACGGAGTGTCAATTAAATAATTTAAGGATGGCTTGACCCTAGGCTTATCAGAAGGAGACCGAATTGTTACTTGAGGACAGTAAAAATCCAGGGCAGACTTCAAAGCATTAGCGAATTGATCGAACACCTTATTCACATCATGAAACAGCGAATGAATCCCAGCCAGTCAATATCATTGATAAACGAGGTGAAGGCAATGAGGCGGGATTTAGTTACTTTCATCACTTTCTTTTTAATCATAGATCGATCAGGAATGCCAGCCCAGAAAATTCCACAGTGGTCGGAGCGTGATAAAGGAGCAATGCGGGAAGGTGGGTCACCGGTAACGTCCGTGAAAATCTGATCCAGCGTTGCAGTGCCTCGTGCTAGAAAATTAGCAATCGAAGATAACGATGTTAGTCGAGATATTTCGTCACTGTGATGTCTGAGGTCATTAAAATCACCACATAAAACCATTCGGTAAGTGTTGGGATCCAAATGAGTAGTCAGTACATAGTCCTTCACATCAATGATATGTGAAGTAGCCTCTTCATGAGCTGAGATAGTATTCCAAAAAGGGTGATATAAAGAAATCAGAAGCATTGCAACCACCGGGAAAACACTAATAAGGAATTCAGTTCGAGATGTCACCAGTGAAGGAATCTCATTATCAGTAATAACTTTAAATCTCAAATGAATAGAGATGTAAAAGATAATTCCAACATCGTCTGAGTTACGATCATGACTGACCACATTGCAACGTCAACAGCCACAGCAGAATCCGCTATTTCGCTATGCAGCCATGATTCACAAAAACAGCTATCTGCGGATTCAGTTTTCTTAGAGCCAGCGTGACTTCATCCACCTTGTTCTGAATCGAACGAAGATTGGTCAAGAAGAGAGATGATAGTCTACCACGCTTACCACGTCGATGTTTGCGCCGGATAATATTTATATTCGTAAGACATCGTTGTCTATTGCAATCATTTTCACTTTTTGTTGTTTCACTGGGTCTGATCTGTACGAAAACAATACAGGGATATGCCGAACATATAGACCGAAATATTTCAACACATAAACAAGGACGCCACTGCAAACGAAGCAGATTATCAGCAGAATAGCGTAAAGGAGCGTTCACACTAGCACGATAACGACAATTATAACGATAAATAGAAATAAAATGGCTCTGCATGTGTAACATAGGTGCTGTTCACATTTGCCCGATTTTCTCAACGATAAAGTATATCGTCGAGATCACTACCAGCACGATTTTCGTCATGCTCGTTCACACTAGCACGATAACTATAACGATAAATTGAAACAAATATTGCTCTGCATGTGTAGCATAGCTGCTGTTCACATTAGCCCGATTTTCTTGACGATAAATCGTTCATCGCATCGTCAGAATCGCTTCCAGAGCGATTTTCTTGAGCGATAAAAAAATCGTTGAACATAATTTTTTTTCAAATGCCAATTCTGATGTCAGAATCATAATCAGTGTAAACCAGTGACCAAAATGCATACAATTGTCTTGACATTTCGTGTGGAAATAGCGGCGCAGTGGAGACACGCCATTTGGGTACCAATGTCCTTCCGCCTCCGTGTGGTGGTACCCGCCCCGTTCCTCAGATCGGGTCGAAACGGGGGACACTTTCCCGAGTGGCCGTCTGTCGGCACGCTGCCTCCTTCGGGTTTTGCCAAGTTATTTCTGCGCTGGTCGTGGAGAAATAGTCGTCTTCTTCTGTGTATATCTTTACGGCCACTTTCATCTTCTCTCTCTCTCTCTCGACTACTTACTCTTCTCCTGCTCCTCATGGCAGGAATCCATCCTAATCCTGGTCCTTCACCTCGCCACCCTCCTAGGTACCCATGTGGAGTCTGTCAGAGAAGCATCGGTTACACCGGCCGTTCTGCTCAGTGCTCGGCATGTAAACTTTGGATTCATCTTCGCTGTTCTTCTCTTACCTCCCGTGCCTTCAACGCCCTCCCCAGGCGTCACCAATGGGTCTGTCCCACCTGCTCTCCTATATACTTTCGTTTTCCTTCTCCATCCCCAGCTGTTTCTACCTCAGACCGCTCTTCCTCCCTCTCCCGCGCCCAGTCCACCGTCTCCGTCCAATCTTCGGCCCTTTTGGCCTCTTCCCTGAATCCCCGCGTTGTCCTCTCTCGCCTCCCCTCTCCTCCCAACCGCTCGTCCTCAGTCGCTGCTGGCCGGCCTCCTCCCTCCCGTCGCCCCGCGCCCCCTGCGCCTGTCACACCCCCTCGGCTGCCTCTCTCTCGTCCCTGCAGCCTCGTGTCGTCCTCTCCCGTCTCCACCTTCCGCCCACTCCTTCCCCGCCTGTGTCTCCTCCTCTGTCCCCCACCGCCACCTCCTCCCCCTCCTGACCCTTCCTCGGCCTTTTCTCTGCCATCCTACCTGCCGCACATCTTTTTGCATGGCAATTTGATCTATCGTTTATTTAATTTCATTGTTGTTTATGTCCTCCTTTACCTAGCCCACCTTCCCCTGTCAGGTCCCTCCGACCTATTCGCTCTTGTCCCCGCTCTTCCACCAACGAGCTCAAGATCCTTCAGTGGAACGCAAACGGAGTGCGGGATGGTCTTGCACATTCTCCTTGGTCCATCCCCTCGCTCGCTTCGTCTGATTCTTTCTGCAGCTTCCTTAGCATTCACGTACACCTCCGCTCCAACACTATCTCTTTACTTAATGCCCCCAGCTAGCTCCACCCCTACCGAGGCCCGCTCGCACCGTCCCTTCTCCTTCCTCATTCCCCTCTTCCCCATCCACCTTCATCTTCGGGGATCTTAACGCTCACCACCCCTCCTGGGATTCTCGGGGCCACCCTAACTCTCTCGGCTCCGAAATCTACTCCTGGCTCCTCGCTTCAGATCTTGAATCTCTCAATGACCCTGACACTCCCACTCTCTTGCAGTAATCTTCCGGATGGCGTACCTCCCCAGACCTCAGTCTGGTACCTTCGTCTCCTGCCCCTAGATGTGGCTGGTCCGTCCTTCCTGACCTTCGATCTGACCACCTCCCCATCTCTATTAAGATCCCTCTCTCCCCACAATATTCTCCCAACGAGCGCAAACCTTCTTACAACTATAAAAAGGCTCGCCGGGATGACTACAGGACTCATGTAACTTCTCATTGTCCCGACCCTGACTCGCACTCTTCTCTTACTCCTACTGAAGCCGCTGCTTCCTTCTCCTCTATCAACTTCATTCGACTGCTGTCATCGCTGGCAGCCGGTCGGGTGTTGCTAGCGATTCTCGTCTCTTAACGTGCATCGTTGCAAACTTTGTGTTTTCCTTTCTATTCCTTCCTTTTTGTGTATTCCTTCCTGTGCGGAGGATCCTTTTCAAATTCTACAACATTCTTCGTGTCAATCTTATGATCTTTTCCTACAATTCTCAAATCGTGAATTACTCTCCATCAGTGTTCTCAACAGCGCTCATCCGCTATCCATTTGCGTTGAATTTTGCATCATTTTCATTGGATATTCAAGCACGCACGCCACTCTTCTTCTCTTGTCTACTGATTCCTGCTATCGGTCTACAGTGCACTGCGGCGTTGCCTGTTTTTCAGCACGTATACCGCCTTTGTCATCTGGCCTCATCCTCTCGCCGCGTCGATCAAAGCTATATCTGCATCCGTCGCCTAGAAGCGTATCTTCCCTTCCTGGTTGCCTTTCAACATCTGCACTGATCTGACTTTCCTGTGTTTGGCACGGGTTACAACCACAGATCTCAGACTCCATCGAATCAGCTGTTTCTTTCAGACACGTGCACCACAGCTGATCATTCTGTAGCGTGTGTGAATGTCCTTATGGATGTATTACGCTATTCTGCTGATGATCTGCTTCGATTACAACGGAGACCTTATATCTGTGTCAATCGAGTTACAACGCGACGGCTGAAATATTTTGGTATTTATGTTCGGCACATCCCTGTGGTGTCTTCGTCCAGATCCGATCATGTGGAAAATCACAAAGGTGATATTGGTAAATGCAAAAGACAACAATGTCTCACTAATGTTAACATCATTAGAAGAAATCGGCGCAAACATCGACGTGGTAGACTACCATCTTTCTTCTCGACCAATTTTCGTTCGATTCGAAACAAGGTGGATGAAGTCACGCTGGCTCTCAGAGAACTCAATCCGCAGATAGCTGTTTTTTGTAAATCATGGCTGGATAGCGAAACACCGGACTCTGCTGTGGCCGTTGATGGTTACAATGTGGTCAGAAGCGATCGTAACTCTAATGGTGGCGGAATTATCGTTTATATATCCAGTCTTTTGAGATTTACAGTTATCACTGAAATTGAGATCCTTTCCTTGGCAATTTCTCGAACTGAATTCCTTATTTGTGTTTTCCCGGATGTCTCACTGCTTCTCATTTATTTATATCACCCATTTTGGAACAACGCATCTGCTCATGAAGAGGCTATTTCGCACATCATTGAAATTATTGACTACGTATTGACTCAGCATTTTGATCCGAACACTTACCGCATGGTTCTATGTGGTGATTTCAATGACCTCAGACATTACAGCGAAGAATTTTACTAACAAACCTGCATTCTATGACCGGAAGATATCCTATAGACGATTATTTTAATGTAACTTTGACATCTATGTATAGTGGCTGTTTCCTAAGATGATTCATATACAATTCTGATAAGTTCATGTAAGTTTTCTTAGAGCTATGGCTACCGATGGCTTGTTTCATAGTATGTTTTCTGAAATGGATATACCATATGAAATGTCCCTAATCTAAGATTCCTAAGAAAAACAAGAACGTGCTCTAACATTGTACAATTGATATACATATAATGTCTAAGACTTCTAAGACTAAAAATACTAAGAACGTCTTGTACAATTCGTGGTATAATAATACAAATGTCTAAGACTTTCAATACCTAGAAATACTAGAAATAACTGTACAATCGTGGTATGAAATCCATACGAAATGTCTAAGACCTTCATCCGAAGAAATTACCAAGAAAGTATTGTACAATCGTGTATGAAATACATATGAAAAGTCTCATAACTTCAACTAAGAATTACCAAGAAATCCCCTTGTACAATTCCGTGGTATGATAATACATATGAAATGTCTAAGACATTCATACTAAGAAAAACTAAGAACGTCTGTACAATTCTTGTGGTATGATATACATATGAAATGTCTAAGACCTTCATACCTATTTCATACTAGAACTTCTTACAATATTCGTGTATGGAAATACATATGAAATGTCTAAGAACCTTCATACTAAGAAATACTCTAAAACGTCCTTGTACAATTTCGTGGTAATGAAATACATACGAAATGTCTAAGACCTTCATACCTAAGAAATTACCAAGAAATGTATTGTACAATCGTGGTGATGAAATCACTTATGAAAGTGTCTAAGGATGTCATACCTAAGAAACGTTAAGAAAGCTTGTACAATTCGTGGTATGAATACATACAAATGTCCTAAAAGACCTTCATGACCTAAGAAATACTAAGAACGATTTGGAATTTAAGATTGGTATGATATCCATACCTATTAAATACTTGCGAATAGACCTACTGATGAATATTTTCATTTAGTCGATGATCATCGGTTATGCCGAATAAATGCATTTTGTGCATTTTTGACATTTTAATAAGCAGAAACATCGAGTACTCAATCCATTATATATATATAAGCAATTTCTGGGCGTGTGTACCATTCAGGAAAAGTAAAAGAATATTCAGGTCATGGAACAAAAATTAACTCAAAAGTTTCGTTTTTTTATCTTCGGTTGTAAACAAAATACAGTTGCCACCACACTGGAATGTTAATTACTAATCTATCTAGACAGTCTAACGCCGTAAATAATGCCTCGGTGTCACTTTTTAACGAGTAACGAAAATACATGCGGTATTTCTGTTTCTCTGCTCCAGGAAAAAGCAGTCCGCTATTCAGGGGAGGTATTCCCTTTAATATCACTCATGATTTTTGATAACTCGCAAAATTTCGCTGTGTTTTTTACAAAGGACACCTTACACACTAAACAAAACCAAAAAAACGAGTCATATGATAGTATCAAAAAGAATGAAATTTTCTCCAGGCAATGTAGTTCCTGAGGTCGTTTTTTTATCTGTGCAAAAACGTATTTCTTTTCAGGGAATGTTGAAGACTGCTACAAAATAGGTATTTCCTTCAGACACTTCCTGAATTTATAGCAACGCTAAAATTCTTAATGACGAATGCATGTCGTCGTCAGGCGGAACCTTTGTAGGTGTTCCGACACATACACTCCGGAATCCTGATTGAAAGTTATTATCAGAGAAAATATGTTTCGAAGCGTGATTCCATACGCAAGATGATAGTTTTCTCGAAAGTATTCTACCAACAGTGTCATGTTTTTTCAATCCATAGAAGTCTGGATTTTATTTCATACAGAAATGGATTCGAAAATGTCTAGTTGTCCAGCACAAAATGGACCCCAATAATGAAACAACTAAGTCATAAAACTTCTGAATGATTGTTATAAGTCAATTTTCTTTACCATAGCTCCATTTCACTTGAAAAATAGAAACTGTTCTTTTGAAGCAACTTGCCTATTTCTGTAGTCTGTTTCCATCACAAAAGTAATCTGAAATTCCATTTGACAGTAGCATGAAATGATTGTAATATCTTGCTGATAATATGTTTCGTAGACAAATTGTCCTACGAATATAAAAACGATCCTGAACTTTCCACCTACTTTGAATCGTTACTACTTTATGCCTTCTTCGGAGTATCCGAACATCATTGGGAAGTTTTCACCGAAAGATATGATTTTTCCTATTCTTTCCACCTGCCGACCAAGTTAACCATGCCTTCATGGAGCATCAACACATCCTACAAAAAAACAACAGAATAGATGCAAACCATCGCGATGGTGATACCATTCGGCATTATGCCCGGTGGAATAATAACTTTGTATCGCACTTCCCACCAACATCAACCGCAGAAATGAAGTAAAATTGAAACGATCTTTAGGAGATAGTTCATTCATTGTAAGAAGCACAGGGGTCATCGAAGTTGAAGATGTGCTCGCTGTCGGTGTCGAGTCAACATTAAAGTTCAATGAAATAAACACATCATCAGTCGGAAGAAAACTTTTATAATACTTATATTATATACTTTATAATACTTCGATCCACTGTAAACATCAAGATTCTTATGCAGGTTAAGATATAATTTTCAGAGGATGAATCCTTAACTGCCCGGAATCCAAATGATAATGAAATAGCAGATATATCCATAATTGCGTCCCAATCGACGTGTCCGATAAGATAATGCGCTGGCCTTTTCCAATGTTCACATCATAATGCACTTTCTCAACTGAATTCTGAAAGCAGTTAAGAGTGGACAAATTGAACCCTCACTGTGGGTAAAACACTGCATACCCTCGCCGTCACATAATCACATCAAACTTCATGTAGTTATCTGAGATTCCGAAGTTAAGGTTGGTAAAATTCGTCACACACTTCATACGCCCGCACTAAGCATCAATCGATGTTGTGTCTTTATATCAGTTCCTCGAATAGGATAGCGTATTTACAACTCTCCTTTTGTGGAACCATTGGCACAATATTGATGGTGATGATTTGACTTGCATACGGAAGGTCATTGTCCGTACTTGCCCAGTTATCCTGTTTTTCTTCTTTGGCTTCATACTTGTTGCACCATGGCCTCCACTCAGGTACAAGTGAATCCTCTGCACCATGCTTTGAAGTAGAATTTGATAAAGACCGCTCTCATTGCGTAATATCTAAGAAAGAAGTTTGATTCGGAGAGCGAAAAGTGGAAGGGAAAGTGGTTGATGTTCTGGGAAAGTCAAAATAACTGATAAAATGCATGGTTTTAACAGTGTCAGATACCCGCAAAGGACGGAAAACCTCGCAAGTCACCTGCGCAAGTCAGCGGCATCATGGAAAAGCTCGTACTACAGAAAACACCCGAAGTGAGAAAGAGCGAGAAAGAGCCTCAAGGACCGACGAAAGAAAAAAGAGAAGAAAGAAACAAAAGAGAAGAAAAGGCGGAAGAAGATGAGCATAGCTGTAAGTCATATCAGTAATTGTATTTACCTAAGTCATTGACAATCCATTTCATCTGTACTGAATTTAGGATATTCATAGCCTAGATACTAACCTACTTTAATTACTTAAAAATAGAATAAATATACGAATACAGCAAGGGTAACGTAAAATTAATTGGACTGACAGTTAACCGTAATTAATCAATTGAAATCAATTGATACCTCTATGAAAATATGTAGTTGATGGAAAAGGACCAATTAAATGTAATCCGATATCGATGTTTCCAAGTACATTTGTACTTGCGCTTCCATTTCAATATACAGCACTATTTTTCTTTTCTTGAAGATAATTCTTATGAGGAAAATTGTTATATTTTGCTTGCACAGTCTCTATTTTCCTTCATGTATATGCACATTCTGTTTTCTTGTGTAAATTGTGTCATTTTAAGATCAGTTTTTGTGTTAAGGTCGATCAAGCAATGGACAGTCCGTAGTTCAAGTCAAGCGCGAAGAAAAAAAAAGGCTTTGCGACTGTGCTTGACCTATGACTGTCAATTGCAGCTTTGTCAGCTTTTGTATCAATATGATGAGAAACTGAAAGTGATAGTTTATCGAATTTATTATGCTATCCATACCGTGGTCCCGCTCTTGAGTATGAATTAATTTTTTTTTCTTATTTTCTTCAGCAAAACCAAGGCTCAAAACAAAATGCTCAAGCACAAAATTATTTGAAACATCTATTTGAAACATCTATTCAGAAGTCTAAAATCAAGTACAGCAACATTATCTGGAAATTTGCGATAAGAACACTGCAAACCCAGCGCAACCCCAAGGAATGAATTTGGAGACCCTTTTCAAATAAAAATCCAAGCAAAAACTTAACAAGGCAAGAACAACAAGCAAGCTATACATGCTCCATTGTTGATGCAAGGGCACCACAAGGGCCAACAGGGAGAACGATGTTGGACGCTAAAGTGTACGGTTGCGTGGTACGGTTGGCGCAGAAGTCCTAACACACGCTACGGAAATCAATAACACACTCTATCATAACACGAAATGCGTGGATGAGCGTGGCTGGTAAGCACAACTCTTTGATTCTGCTCGTTTCTGCTTATCATTGACTTCTGAGGCTCAGCAATAATAATTAGAGGTGCACCAGACAAACCAGTTGACAAACGCGAGTGTCAAACTTCTCAAACAAAACATTATGAACACAAAACAAATCACACACAATCGCTGTAGACATCATTGACACTTTTTGACATCACATCATGTACGTGGGAGGACTCACGGCAGCCTGCACATTCATGTTTTCATCATTTTTTCATTCCACACCGATGCATTTTTGGCCTATATCAGCAGGCATGACAACGGACTGTTTCCATGGTTATTTTTGCGAAGAAAAACTAGGCCAGATTTATCTGTATCTGAACATACTCTACATGAACTGTTGCCTCTCATACTCCTATTATCATCTGTAACTTTTCTTGGCCGATTAGGAAAACTCTGAATCGAGCATTTATTACTTCCATATCCGTGCATTTTAGAATTTAGCGTACCCTCACTCTGAACAATATTAAATTTTGTTATGAAGATTTTCTTTCTATAAAATAATCGCATGCTCATCTCAGTAACCTCCGCCCAAGATACTTTGAATTCTGAACTTGTGCTATAATTTCAAAAAATATATGCATTAATCCCTTGAAGAGTCCTATGATAGGACGTAAACCGGTCGGGATAAAATCTTGAGTTTTGAGTGTCTTCTTTGGGCTATTTTTTGATATATATATATATATATATATATATATATATATATACAATTGAAATATATATATTTACCTATTTTCTTACACAGATAAATACTGTGTTTAAGCAATCCATTGAAAATCACCGCATTTTTCTGCAATTTGTAAATTTGATTTGGCATTGTCTCTTTGAATAATCAATTATTCAGAAATTGATTATCCCAAGTATGGCCTACATGTATTTCGGGAGGAATATATAAACTACTCTTCACTCGGCCTCAATGTAATGCTTCAGTGTACAGATATTCTAAGACGAATTCTATTTAGATTGTTCATTGACGTAAATTGTCTCTACTTTGCCCAGGCTACATTGACATCCGAAGACCCGGGGTGAGCCTGCTTTGATGCTCCCATGGATGTTTCTATGATTCAATCGCACCCAAAATTACTATGCAACACAATTGACCTGGTATCAGTTTTTACCGAATCGGTCATAGCAATTCAAAATTTGAATTCCGCTTTTTTTCAAAACTTTTGATTTTTCTTATGAGTATCAGCTAGAAATTGATGGTGACTTTGATGAACGATTTGTTTTGATCAGTTGTCACATAAAAGCGTCTTCACACGATGTTGGGAATATGCATGTTGAATTTCATTGGGACAGTCAAGCCGTGATGAATGCAACTCAAATAATAATTTGTGATATGAAAATAGCCTGCCAGAAAATCAGTTACATATTTGCTAAAAAATACAATAGCTGCTCAAATGAATGAATGCATCAAATACAGGCCTACTTTTGTGAGGCATGATAATCTGTCCATTTTATATTTGGGATGTAGCCTTTGAACAAAATTGCTGTCTTTAATACAGCAACTACATCGACGCATTCGCTGATGAATGATTATGTCAATTAAGGGGGGTGTACTCCCGGGGTAAAATAGGATTAAATAGCAACTCAATTTAGGAATAACTGGTGTGCTCTGTATCCACTCTGTAGATCTGTAGAGTGAGGTAGAGTGAAAGACTGAGTAGACTGAGAGTAAAGGTGATCTGTATGACCTCTAGATCCACTTGCAACTTTATCTAACTATCTATCTTTATCAACAACTTTGTGGATACGATTTGCAGGATCTGTAATTCTATCATTACAGGTGAGACATTTTTCTAATCTAAAAATTTGCGTTTAGTATAAATATGATTTTGATATCTATTGATGCACCCTGGTCGGTTCACATCATCTTAATAATGCTTAATAATTGGGAAGACTTAGGACATGGGAGAGTTGTCATATTGTACTTTCGATGATGATTGTATGTTAACGTTTGAACAATGAATCGAGAATAAATGTGCACGATGCAGTGATGCATGTAATTATTCTAACAAATAAACTACATCGCGAAACGAAATAACTATCTCTGAAAATTTTCAGATAATGAGAAGAATTGCAGCATCTTATATTCGCAACCTTGCCTTCCTTTCGGCTGATTTGTAAACTTCTTTTTTCCTACACATGTTACCATGATGTTTATATGTTCATGTTTATCCAATGTTTGTCCATGTTTTGGTAATAAACCACTTATGATCTATGACTTATGTATGATGAGATGGTACTCACAGATATACGAGATATTTCAATGACTGTATTGCTTAAAACTTGAAAAAGTGATGAATACATGTAATTGATAAAAATACCGATCGATTAATTGATCATGGGTATAAATGAGCGAAGAATGCCACTATGAGTATTTATACGAGCGTAACAGTTCAGTGATTGATTTTTATAGTCTATTTATTGATATTGACCAATATAAATAGACGCGTTTCCGACAACACGAATGGGATTCGTTGTAGGCCTATATAGACCAAATAATGTAATGTAGTAGACTTACAGATCATTCAGAAGGCAATTTTTAAGTCTACTCATATAAACTTCAATGTACGATTTATCAGTGGATGGACTACCTTCTCAGATTACCTAAAAACTTGTTTCATTAGACATACATTTGCCTTAAAATATTAGGAATGCAAAAATTGTATCTTTATCATATCATAAACAGATCTTATGTATGTTTTTATATGTTTTCTTTCTTTATGTAATTAATGGGAATTGCAGGATGCATTATGCTTTCCTTTCATTCAGGAAGTTTTTAGGAACGGTTTCAATGCATTTTACCTAAAGCATTATCGTACTTTAGCCCAATAGCATTGATACCGGCCGGCCCTAAAAGACTTGCTGAATTAAAAAACAATGTAATACTAAAAACCCAAAACTCCCTTAATTTTGGTAGGTCTAACTAGAATGCTTAACATAAGCAAGTTGCGGGATTGCCCATGGGATCCTCCTTATCAAGCATCATGACAATGCTATTTATAAACAACATGAAGAAAAGAGCACTTCAGAGTACAAATACCATTCATATTTTTAAAATGTACGTTGACGATTGATTTGCACTCTCAGAATTTTTTTTATTTTACTTAAGACATAATTCACTTGTCTGACGATGATCTATGAGTAAAGATCGAAATATATCACCAAAAGAAAAATAATAATTTTGAACTGAACATCAGCTTACTTGGTTCTTCTCACAACATTCTTACAATGTCAAGCCAAGACATCTTCCCACTATAATTTTAATTCGAGATAGAATTTCCAAAACAAAATAAACGATTGAGTCTTCTTGACTTTGCCATAATGCAGGTGAGTTCGAATTCTACAAAAAAGCCAACCAAGAAGAATACCTTCATTAATTTCAATTCAAGCATTTGATCAACAACAAATCTGGTACCAGCTAGGAAGAATAAACTCACTGATTTTAAAAACTTAAAACAGCCCTTTCTTCCACTGAATTTTAGCAAGGAAAATAAAACTGAATTCATAATAATAAATTTTATCTTAAGCGCTTTCGATGACTCCAATCATAAGATACGTCATCTGTAAGAGGATTCTAAATAATCTTGCACTGAAAGTTATAGACATTCAAATTACATAGTTATGAAAAGAGATTAAGTAAAAAATTATGCATAGGTACATACTAAATAGGAATTGCAATCTATTCGCCGGACACAAGATCGAGTCATACTTTTCTGTTTCTGCGTATTGCAGAAATGTGCCCCATGTTACGATCACTGAGGCCATTTTGTCTAAGCGGTTCAGGCCCTCGTTGTGTGTTATGATAGAATATGTAAGTGACTTGCTCCTGCCATGGTCCTAGACTATTTTTGCTTTCATCTTATCTATGTTACTTTCCGATAGTCTAATGTCTCGATTTTAGTATGTACCTATGCATAATTTTTTACTTGATCTCTTTTCATAGCTATGTAATTTGAATGTCGATAACTTTCAGTGCAAGATTATTTAGAATCCTCTAATAAATGACGTATCTTGTGATTAGAGTCATCGAAAGCGCTTCAGATAAAATTCATTATCATGAGTTTAGTTTTATCTTCCTTGCTAAAATTCAATAATTTCAATTTAAACATATCATCAACAGGAAAGCTAGCCACCATCAGATATGAGAGAAAATGATTAGCAGGGCGTTGTTCACACTCAACTTCGAATCAAAAGCACATACAACTATTTGATAAAAAATCCTTCGACTGAATGATTCTCCGAAAGACTTCATCAAGCTATCAAAGAACCGATACGAAAACGAATCGCATATCTAAGCAAAAGCAGATGTCGCGTCAAAGTGCCCTTCATATCCGATCGGCTCATCTCTTTTTGTAAATCATGGATTAGTCGTCTCTTTTAACATCTCCGTCTTTAATAACTGCGTCTTTTTTTCAACAAAACCAGAAGACGATCTTCCTCCATTGAAAACGACTATAGAATGATACCTCTGCAACAAGCACAACTGATAAAATGTGTAGTTGAACAATTTTATCGTCACGATGTAAACAGCGGAGCCCAACGATAAATTGTTGATCGGAGAAATGAAATATCGTCACGATTTTATCGTTATCGTGCTGGTGTGAATGCGCCTTAATACAGACATAAGATCAGACACAAAGAATTGAATTGACAGATTATCTAGGGGCAATGAGAAGGTCAGCAACGGCGGCAAACAAAATAAGCAGTTTTAGTGAATATGTTTCCGAATGCAAAGATATAATGTTTCAGCGTTCCAAATTCGTCAGTTCATTTTACGACTATTTTCATCATGTATCTTGGTGACTCCCGGTATCATAACGATGTAAGTGCATAATGTTTTGAAAAGAATTGTTCGCCAATTGAATGCATGTCATTAAATCTTTGAAGTATTCTCTTTCAATAAAGGAACTGGCAATAGTTCGGACGTTTGAGTGCTTCCAATGCACTAATATATATAATATCTTATATATAAAATGCAAAACGCCGACAAACTCCTCCTAAACCATGAAACTTTACGCCAATATGATACTACCATTTAATAGAACAAAAAATTTGTAGTTAAAACCGCCCGGTCTCATTTCCCTAAGTATCATAATTACAGAGAAAAGTAGACTTTTGTGTAAATTTTTACTGAAAAAATATT
The DNA here is from genome assembly GCA_907163375.1 of Prostheceraeus crozeri. Classification (NCBI taxonomy): domain Eukaryota; kingdom Metazoa; phylum Platyhelminthes; order Polycladida; family Euryleptidae; genus Prostheceraeus; species Prostheceraeus crozeri. The sequence goes on along the minus strand of CAJQUW010002735.1, from coordinate 45,095 downwards.
AATTACACAAGTAACTACATTAAATTTACAAATGAACTCCTCATTTGCTTTAAAAAATTGCCTCGGTAGACATGCGTCTCATTGATTCTAATGTTTCACGATGGATTCAGCAACAGCCAATGAGAACGCGACCTAAATGGTAAGACAGCCAATCAGTGTAGGCGAATACGATGGTATTCCTCAAGTTATGTTATTCATTTAAGTATTAATCCAAGTATTCAAGTTACATTATCATGCCTAAGAGACGTAAAACGATTTCCCCTAGGGCACCACAACCCCGTAAAAGAAAAGTAATATGTAGACCTACTAACAACCCGGCTCTTCACTACAGCGTTGAGAACTTTAATCCGGACAACGTCATATCTTTAGGTATGATGACGATTTGTACTCATTGTCATGCCTCAAAATTCCAAGGCGAAACATTCAACTTATGTTGTAAAGGAGGAAAACTAAGTTTGTCGTTATGCCCAGGCATTCCACAAAGTTTACATGCGCTATTTTATGATGGTGATGCAAAGTCAAATGAATTCCTCAACAAAAAACGACTATATAATAGTGCATTTCAAATGACATCATTTGGATGTCATGAGATTAAGTCGTCAGGATGGAATCCGTCTTTTAGAGTGCAAGGACAGGTTTACCATTTAATGGGTTCAATAGAACCTGACGATAATACCCAACGGTATTTTCAGATATATTTCATAGATAATTCCTATCAAGAAACAAACACAAGAATGTCAAATTTCCAGGATTTGCGAAGAGATATTGTTGAGATGCTACAAGAATTGCTTCATGAGAATAACAAGTACCTGAATGAATTCAAATCTGCATTAGAATATGTCAGAGAGAACAATGTCAAAGACTTCTCTTTCGTGATCAAAGAAAATTCCGTACCGAAGGGTGATCACAAAGGTCGTTACAATGTTCCGACGTGCAATGAAGTTGCAATTCTTATGCCAAGTGAACCTCATGGGCACAGAGATATTGTGGTACATAGAAAGAATGATGCAGTTATGCGTGTTTCAGAGCTTCATCAAGCTTATGATGCTTTGCAATATCCATTGTTTTACCCTTATGGTAGTGATGGTTAGAGTATAAATCTTAAGACTTTATTAGGAGTTACTCAACTGATATACTACAGGTTTCTGTTTATGACTAGACCGGAAAATCATCTCATCATGGGGAGACGTCTGTTTCAACAATACATGGTTGATGCCTACGCGAAAATCGAGGCCGAAAGACTCACTTTCCTACGTCATGAACAGAAACAAATAAGAGCTGAATGCTACCAGGACTTACGCGATAATGTGCTTCATAATGACAATACAAATGTTGGTATTCGAGTTGTATTGCCCGCAACCTTCACCGGTGGTCCTCGATACATGCATGAACGCCAGCAAGATGCGATGTGCTATGTTAGGGAATTTGGAAGGCCTGATCTATTTGTTACCGTGACAACTAATCCAAATTGGAATGAAATAAAAGAGAATTTATTACCTAACCAAAAACCGCATGATCGTCCTGACTTAATTGTTCGCGTGTTTAGACAGCGCTTAGTGAAAAAAGTTCATGAAACTTTTAAGAGACGGCGCATTTGGTAGAGTCATTGCATGGCTATATTCCATTGAATTTCAAAAAAGAGGTCTCCCACATGCTCATATTTTGTTATGGTTGTCTCATGACAGTAAGATACACCCTGATATGATAGATCAAGCTGTATGTGCAGAGATTCCGAGCAAAGAGCAGGATCCCGAATTGTATGAGTTGGTTGTTAAGAATATGATACATGGACCATGCATGAATATAAAACCAGAATCCCCATGCATGATCGACGGTAAATGCAGTAAGAAGTTCCCAAAAGAGTTTGTCCAAACCACTGAACAAGGCCAGGACAGTTATCCACGCTACAGGCGCCGTCGGCCTACAGAGGGTAATTCATTTGAAATGAAAGTAAAAAACGAAATGATTGAAATTGATAACTCATGGGTGGTACCATACAATCCTTGGTTGTTGAGACAAATGCAATGCCATGTCAATGTAGAAATTTGTAGTTCAATAAAAGCAATCAAATACGTCTTAAAATATGTTCATAAAGGCAATGACCAGCTGACATATACGTTATCCGAAAATAGAAATGATGAGATAAAAGATTTTGTCAACGCACGTTACATAGGATCGACTGAAGCTGCTTGGAGAATATTTGAAATGCCTCTCAATGAGAGATTTCCGCCTGTTATTCATCTTTCGGTACATCTCGAAAATGGCCAACGAGTTTATTTTACTCAATCTAATGCGAGAAATGTAGCAGAAGCGTCACCTCCAAGTACAACTTTGACCAATTTCTTTGAACTGTGCAGCACAGATGACTTCGCCAAAACACTGAAATATCCCGACGTACCGAAATATTACACGTGGAATGCAAGTATTAAGAGGTGGCAACGTAGAAAGCGAGGTAATCATGCATCATCACAGGATGAGAGTATTCATCAGACATCAGCAATCGGTCGAGTGTATTCAATCAGTCCCAAAAATCAAGAATGTTATTTCTTGCGCATATTACTACATGAAGTAAAAGGACCAACATCATTTTTATTTCTGCGCACTTACGAAGGAAATTGCTACGCCACATTTAGAGAGGCATGTTTAGCCAGAGGTTTACTTGAAGACGACAGAGCACATCAAAGAACTCTTCGTGAAGCATGCGTATATCATTCAGCCCCTCACCTTCGTCAACTGTTTTCAATAATACTTTCTTTCTGTGAGCCTGCCAATCCCAATGAACTCTGGAATAATTTCAAAGAAGATCTTTGTCAAGATTACATGTTTCAGGAAGCAGACCAACCTTTTGAATTAGCGCTGATCGATATCGGAAAGCAAATTAAGTCGTCGTGTAATTGCTCGCTCAGTAACTTTGGCCTTCCTGAACCTTCGATAGATTTGGTTCCTGAGATGTTTGATCAGAATGTACGAGTAGAACAATCAATTCATGATAGAATTCAACAGTTGACAAGTGATCAGAAAAATTTGTTTGACAGTTTCATCAATACGATAGAACAAAATTCAGAAGGCATTTTCTTTATTGACCCCCCGGTGGTTGTGGTAAAACATTTCTTTTAGAAACAATAATAATTTTTCTCAGAAAGAACAAAAAAAATCTTTTTGCAACGGCAAGCAGTGGATTAGCCGCTACGCTTTTACCAGGAGGAAGAACTGTTCACAGCACTTTCAATGTTTCGTTGAATATTCATCATCAGGATGTTCCACACTGCTCAATACGAAAGGGCACAAGTTTAGCTGACGAAATAAATGCATTATCTGCCATAATAATTGATGAAGCACCAATGTTGAATCGAATCGTGTATGAAGCTCTAGATAGAAGTCTCCAAGATATACGAGGTAACAATCGAATAATGGGTGGAATACCAGTCCTCCTGTGCGGTGATTTCCGGCAACTTTTACCTGTGGTCAGAGGTGGAACAAGAGCAAACATTGTTAATTCTTCGATAAAGATGTCTTATTTGTGGTCTTTTGTTAAAGTATTTCATTTGACGACCAATATGCGTGTCATGTTAGGCAACGATTTAGATGCCGCTGAATTCGCTGCCGATCTCCTTACTGTAGGAAACGGTCAATCTCCAATTATCGATGAGCATGATACTATATCAATTTCTCACTTAGGAAAAGTTGTTCATACAACTGATGAATTGATAAATGAAGTCTATCATGATATAGAAAGGAGAAGTCTTGACAAAGAGTGGATAATTGAACGCGCTATTTTATGTCCTCTAAATGAAACAGTTAATACAATCAATTATGGAATACTTCAAAAGGTCCCTTCAGAAGAATTCGTGTACAAATCTTATGACACCGCAATTTCCTCTGATGAAGCTCTATTATACCCGGTCGAGTTCTTGAATTCATTGGATATACCAGGCTTACCGCCGCACCAACTGCGTCTTAAACTTAGAGCACCTGTCATGCTATTGCGCTCAATATCTCCTCCAAAGCTTATGAATGGAACAAGATGCATTGTTCATAGTTTGCATGCAAATTTCATTGTGGTTGAATTGAATTCTGGACCAAACAAAGGCGAGCTATCCTATATTCCGAGAATTATCCTGGAGCCATCTGATAGCGGATTACCTTTTAGTTTCAAGAGAAAACAATTTCCCATTCGTGTGTGCTACGCAATAACAATTAACAAATCACAAGGCCAAACATTCAAAGAGGTTGGCATAGACCTAGGGGAACACGTATTTACTCACGGCATGTTATATGTTGCCTTATCGAGATGTTGTTCTAAATCGTCGGTGAACATAAAATCTCCGGAGGGTCGTGCCCGAAATATTGTATATCCCGAAATTCTGTCATAAAGGTGAGTTGGTAAACTTGGTCTGCAACAATATAACTGGCACTGTCTTAATTTAACATACTTATGCATATAAATCCTGGACGAAGTCCGGGGCCTTACTAGTAATATATATTCTCACTAATTGCAGAAAAATGGGCAAGAAGTGTAGCGCACGATATGATGTACTTTTAGGACAATGCACATTACATTGTTACTGTCAAGGATTTCAGCTAGTTATGTGGACTTACACGTTTTATGCTTCTCAGTGTACATACACATTCAAAAATTTCATTGCATATTTTCATTATACTCCACATAATGGATATGTAGCACGTCGAAAAAAAGTTTCAAGGTAATTTTTTACACGAATAAGTCTCACCTCTGATGCACATTGGTTCCTGCCTTCGTGACACGACTGATTGGAGCGAAAACTCCGTGCTGTGAAGCGCAGGAAAAGTAACGGACGCCACCGACTTGACCACTGTTCTTACCCACTGCATCATCGAGTTCAACACCAGCCCACACACCAGATGCAAACTCTACGGGACCACAATAGCGCAAGTGACCAGTACGTACTCCACCTACGGCGACTCTATCTCCTAGATGCAATCCCATAGCCTGAAAGAAATTTAACAAACTCGAAGTTGCATGACAATAATGACAAACCACGTCCCATGATGGTGGTAAGGCAAAACGTATAATTTCCCGTTGATATCAAAGATCTATGTAAAATTTCTGCGTCTTGCCTTTCTTTTATATTTATGCGCGAGAGAATATTCATTTCAGTCAGGCTGCATACACGATATAACCAAGGTTGGGCCCAAACTTGGGCGGTCAAGATTAAATCTTGGGGTACCCCCAAGATCCAAGAACAAGATTAATCTTGGGTACCCCCCACGATTAGACCCGAGAGTGGCTATTTCTCTAAAGAAGTGGAACAACAATTTCCAGAACATGTTTGGGATTTTGATTGAGATTTAAAATTGTATGAAGATATTTTGAATCATACCATGTTGTACATATTGCTATCCAATTGATATGTATCTTACGTTCATATTAATTACTATTTATTACATAAATTTGTTGAGGCCATATTGAGGGGCGGAATTGAGGCCATATTAATATTCAGCTAGAAGTTTTAATTATCGGCACAGGTTATCTCTAGGCTTAATATCATCAAACCTGTTTGCGTCTACAGCCTAATAATTTCCTAATTAGAACAACATCCATGACTAAGCTACATTCCTTGCAACATGTCTGATCGAGAAACGAAACACACAAGGCCTCGTATAAGATGAAAATAGCACAAATGTAGATATAGCGATATTTTTACTAATCGTTAGAAGCAATCATCAAAGAATGTCACTGCATTAAATGATACCGATATCTTTCTATTTCTTATACATTTAGCCTAATAGTAGAATAAACAATATAGGCCGAAGTTTTTAACTTTCAAGGCAAGAGGCTATATGAAGCAAGTTATCTACGAATTGTTGTAGGCTACCAATTTAACAGCATAAGCGTTATACAGGTATTGGTTTCATGAATTCATTTTTTCATTCATTATTTGTTTTATTTCACGCAAAATGATTTATGCAAAATTCTGTCTAACACAATATGCATTACATTTAGCTTAATGGATTAAATTCACAAGGAAGACACAGGTAATCAAAGCATAGTTTAAAAAGCTAATTAAACAAACTATCAGATAGACATTTACGGTAGGTCTATATCAAAGTTGGTGATAGCACAGTTTTATCATAGAAAGACCAATCGTGTGGTTGAAGTAGGTTACATATTTACATATACATGTTACGCAAATGATCATTCATGGTCAATTTCTTCACTCTTGGGTCCGCACCCCAAGATTCTTGGATACCCCCCCCCAAGACTACCCAAAACCCAAGAGTGAACCCAAGACCCAACCTTGATATAACAAAGACAACGCAATATCGAAGCAGACGAGAATACTGACAGATATTTGACTATTGATTAAAGTTTGGTTGACTACGACGTTTGAAATATTGACTGAATACTAGCAATATCCGACTTGAAATATACACAGCAGATCCACAGGAACTGTTAAACCCCGAACTTTGCATCGTTGCCACGCAATTGTTGGAACAAATTTCGCAACTTTTCTTATCTTTTAAGTGACGAAATAATTTTGCAATTTTCAGTGTATTCGAATTCTAACAATTGGAATAGAAAATGATACTAATAAAAAGAATTCCTGTGAAAATTTGGGAAAAGCATGCACTTGGTTCCAGTGAGCTTACTAATGAAAGATGACTGAGATCTAAATTGCATAATTTCCATAAATTCGTAAAATCGTTCATGACGCATCCTTAATTTACTCAGTCAGATTGCATTTATGCTTCAATCAGATACGTTTATGAATTAACAAACTCCTACATTCCACGAAATATTGAACTTTCGCTTGCAAAAGAAAGCCAGAATGTTCTCAGCGAAGGTCAAATTGACTTTGAGGTGTATGTAGTTCAGTCAAATTTGCAGCATCTTCGCAATGGCTACTTCATTACATGATAAGTCGATTTTTCTAAGATTGGCGCACTTCTGATGCCTCAGTTAAGTGGAATCTTCAACTTAAGTAGACGTGGTGACGTCACTCCTGCCAAAGTGCTATACGCCGCTGTTTACAATAATGATGATTTTTTAAAAATACTTCAAATGCTTCAAGTTAAATACACTATTGAATGTGTAAAGTGAGATAAGATTCATGCATAAATATAGCGCAAATATATAACAATCATTCATATATTTGAATGTATGAACAGGATAGTTTGTAACAGATTAAACGAAACGAGAAAAAAACAGACAAAGTGAAATTTAAGAACGAACACCAACATTCATCGATACACCTAAACTATTCCCTCTCTGATTATAGGAACACTGATGCGCTCACGTCTGTCGCCAGTTGCTTCACTCCAAGTGTCTTAAGAAATGCCGTGGTGGACTTGTGGTACACCCTAGAAGTCTCGATGGCGATAGGGTTAAAAGGATAGTGCAAAAGGGGTACAAGGTTACAATATTTCAATCGTCTACGGTCTTCAGCTGAAACAGAAATTGGTTCCCGTATTTGTTGCAGAATCGCCAAGGTTGAGCAGCGTAAGTATCGGTGCAGCTGAAATCATATAATAGGGCTATTTAATTATTCGTATTTTTTAGTATGTATTTTTTCACTTAATCGTATGTGGTTAGGAACGAGGATGCGAGTAGTAGTAAGTAAAACTCCACCACTGGACCGCGCAAGATGGCCGCCGTCGCTGACGTCCCCCCACTGTCAGCCGAGTCGGTCGTGGTGAGCCGGCGTGTTGCTTCGAGTCTGACGTCCCCCCCCTCCTGTCAGCCGAGTCGGTCGTGGTGAGCCGGCGTGTTGCTTCGAGTCTGACGTCGTCCCCCCTCCTGTCAGCCGAGTCGGTCGTGGTGAGCCGCCGTGTTGCTTCGAGTCTGACGTCCCCCCCTCTGGCCGGCCGACGTAGCGAGCGGTGGTTTGTGATGCGCTCTCCAGGTTGGCGTGGTGTGCCGGCCAGGTTGGGAGGGTGGAATGTCGTAGCTCACCTGAAAAAATCCTAAGTGTCAGAGTGGCTTTGCATGGACAAAATTTTGAAAATTTTCCAAAGTGTGGAATTTCGACCTGGGACCTTTAACAAAACATTTTCCATCAAATTTCACTGACCCCCCCGCCCGACAGCGATCTTCTAACTTTGGTTCTAGTGGACGGATTTTGTCTTACAGCTACTCGTTTGAAAGAGGAGAGAAAACTGCTCGCCGCCATTTTTTGTTGCGAGTCAATCAGACCAGCCGTTCAAAAGTTAGAGCTGTTACAAGATTTTAGGTCGGAGCTCACCTGAAAAAATCCTAAGTGTCAGAGTGGCTTTGTATGGTCAAAATTTTGAAAATTTTCGAAAGTGTAGCATTTCGACCTGGAACCCTGACCAAAGTTTGTTTCATCAAATTTCTCCGAATGAGGGGGGGAGGGGATGTCAGTGAAATTTGATGAAAAATGTTTTGGTAAAGGTCCCAGGTTGAAATTCGGAAGTTTTAAATTTTTCAAAATTTTCACCACACTGGAGCTCCCACACTTAGGAATTTTTTCACTTGTGTCATGTTACATGGACATGTGCTGACCCACCGACTTCCCGTGGTCATATGAGAATGGTTCAGGTGTCATATGATAGAGAATGATGAGACGAATCGTTTGCAACAAACCGCATGTCGCTACGATGAATACTTTCGGAGATAGAGCCATTTTAAGTTTTCTTCCGAGCATATATAAACCCCCGACAACGTAAGTCTGATCACTTCATCGGAAGACGAGGTAAGCGACGGTCGTCGCTCTGAGCTCCCGATATCGGGTGTTTCAAAGGACTCTATCTTTTGAAGTAGGCAAGCTATCTTCTTACTTCAAAGTTTGTATCATAGAGTCTGATAGTGTCTTTACTACTGATAAATTTTTTTAAAAGTAGTATGAGTAGTAAAATGCGGAATTTTTTAAAAATTCTTAATTTTCAGCAGTTTTTTCAAAGTTTTAACATGTAGTCTAAGGTTTTCAGGTATGCTGAGTTCAAATCTGCTATCAGATTTGAAATTCAACTAAGTCTAAGGCAGCTTTGAGGGGTTAGATCCCAGCTACTGATCACTACCTTTGACTCGGCGTTGCTGTTACCACTTCGGGGCAGTGACAATGATGTCTTCAGCTGTAAATAGCGGGTATCGGGGAAGATCTCTCACTTCCCTAGTGATCAGTACAAGGCCTTCGGGCTGTCGACGGGATCGAGTGCCACTCACTACACTCAAATCTATCATTCCTCACTAAGTGTATTGCTTTAGGAATATGACTGTACTACATGATTCCAAACTTATACAAATTTCATTATCTTACAGTTAACGAGAAATCTCAGGCATGGCAAACGATAAGAATCGTAAATTCCACATCAAAATGTGCACATGTGGCCGAATCAATCGCAGTGCGGACGCCAAGGCGCATGTTAAGAAGGCGGGCACTGACCACATGATTATCCTGAATAGGGTTGCGTGTGTAAGGTGTAGAGTGTTGAAGGGAGTTGAGGATGAGGCGCGGTTTTACAGAGTGCATGCAGATGAGATGAGGTTTGGTGAATGACCTGAGATTCACACAGTTGATTGTTGAAGAGAGGGAGCGAATGTTGGCGATAGAGCGAGACGGCAAGGTGGAGAATGTTGTTGAGAATGATGAGTTGGCAAAAGCAGTTGCTTCGTTGGAGGTTGAGATTGAGCGAAAGAGAGTGCTTGAGAGTGATGATGAGGATGATGTGGATTTAGATAGGGAGCGTGTGAGGAAGCGTGCGAGGAAGTTGAGCTCTTCTTCCTCGGAGGTGTCCAGCATAGTTGTTGAGGACCCCCCGCAGAGCTCATCTTCCCCAAAAGTGAAGAGTGGTGGGATTCGTGTGCAGTCGGCGAGGTGGTTGAAGGATGAAGAGAAGAAGCATGTGTCGCAGCAGATGGCGCATGATTTGTTGATCAATAAGTATGAGAGTTTGAAGAAGGTGAAGGATGAAGTCGTGAATGAGTGGGATGAGTTGAAAAAGAAGGAACTGAAGTCGAAGGAGATAGCGAATGAGAATATTCGAATGAGGCGTAGTGTGACTGATTTGAAGAATAAGACGCGAGAGTTGGAAGAGAAGAATGATGACTGTGAGAAGAGGGCGAGTGCTGCAGAGAGAAGAATGAGAGATGCAGAAGCGAAGTTTGAGGAGATGATGAAGGAGATGAGTGTGTTGAGAGCGAGGAATGTTGAGTTGGAGAGGAATGTGGCTGGGCGGGGTGATGAGAGACAGGCGTTTGAGAAGTTGGAGCGCATGAGGGATGAGTGGAATCGTTTGAATGAGGATAGGTTGTTTGAGTTTCACATCCCTATTCGGGATAAACATTTGGACGGTCAAGTTCTTGTAAACCAGAGTTTAGATGAGTCTATCACATGCTACAATGGCCATCCGACAAAGAAATGCTTGCATGCCACACTCAGAATGCGCGGCCATCTCCATAAATTTTCTGTTAGGAAGCGCGCAAGACTACCCAAGGATGGCTAACTTGGTAAGTGAAAAGCAAATAAGATAGTATATCCTATTCTAATACATATCATTTTCATTACAGATCTTTTCCCCGCCTTCACCACCCCATCACGTCACTCCCGAGAACGAACCATCGGCTCTCTTAAGGGCCACCTAGGGGTAAGACATGATAGAACCTCCACGCGGTTTGCCCTGGGCAGTCTTCAGACTGGCGAATACTATCATTAAGTTGAATCTGCTATCAGTCAACTTGAACGTTGCGTCGCGTTAGAGGGGTATATAAACCACTACCTCTCATTTCATTTCATTTCAATCATGCAGACGCCGAACAGTCAAGTCAACTCTCCTCGCGCACCGCAGTTAAGGCTGCGAAATTTATTTGATGAATTTCTTAGAATAGAGGAGCAAGACAGAGTCCACAACAATCTTGCTCGGATTGGCAATCCGATGACAGGAAGTGTTGTCAATCCAATGGAATGGCGCTACATTCCACTTTTCAGTCACATACCAATTAGCGTGGAAGTCGACACTGCTACCATGGAGAGAGTCAAAGACTCTCTCAGCAGAATCGGTAGGCTGTAAGATGACGACCCCCCGAGAACGAACCACCGGCCCTGATAAGGGCCACCATGGGGCAAGATTTGATAGAACCTCCTCGCGGTTTGCCCTGGGCAGTCTTCAGACTGGCGAATACTATCATTAAGTTGAATCTGCTATCAGTCAACTTGAACGTTATGCAGTCGATTGCCATCCCTGAAGCATTCTGATTCGCTGTTGAGCAATTCATTGTTGAAAACCCTATATAAGCCAGAAGATTGTAGCGCTTCTCATTCAATTTTAAGTCACGATGGAAGCAACGTCTCCTACCAACACCATTCCCGACTTCATCATCCTCGACGAGTGGGATGAAGACAACACCATTCCCGACTTCATCATCCTCGACGAGTGGGATGAAGAGGATGAGAAGAAGGGGAAGATCAAGAAGATCGTTTGGACGGATGAGGTGTGGACTCCTAAAACCACCCGCATCCGAAAGGTGCCAGATGCACCAGCACGGCTTAGGCGGTATAGGGTATACGAGAACCTAACCGTCATACCTATTGACTATTCCAGCCAATAGTCAACTTGTCACTCCCGAGAACGAACCACCGGCTCTCTTAAGGGCCACCATGGGGGAAGACATGATAGAACCTCCACGCGGTTTGCCCTGGGCAGTCTTCAGACTGGCGAATACTATCATTAAGTTGAATCTGCTATCAGTCAACTTGAACTTTGCAAATAAAGTTCGGTGTAATACTTCCTTTCGACGGGCGTTACTGTAAAAAAGCGGCGGTGAAACCTGTAGCTATGTATACCGCAAGGGACATTCGGCAATGGTCAATCTTGTTAAACCTCTCTGCGTCATGTTTGCAAGTGATTGCCTCTGTCTCAACGTAGTATGCATTCGCGCCAGGGCGACATTTAGCCAACTGTCGAAGGTTGCCTTATAAACTTTCCATTGCATACGTTATGAGAACCATGAGTTCTACCTGTCTCTATCAATGAGACGAATTGATGAATGGAATGAAATGGGAGGACACTCACGCGCCATAACACAACATAACACACTTCTCTCTTCCGTAGTCTAACAAGCTCTTTACACATGGATCGCAGTCGATTGCTATCCCTGTATCAGAAGTGTAAGCTATCTAAATTTTATTTAACACTATTTCATCTACCATCATCGCCCATATGAAATGTTATAAGATTTACAAGTTAGACTAAGCGTGCTACTATTTCCAAATGAAAAAGTATACATGGTTAAATCATCCACTTAAGCCCATCCGTAGTCTAACAAGCTCTTTACACATGGATCGCAGTCGATTGCTATCCCTGTATCAGAAGTGTAAGCTATCTTAATTTTATTTAACACTATTTCATCTACCATCATCGCCCATATGAAATGTTATAAGATTTACAAGTTAGACTAAGCGTGCTACTATTTCCAAATGAAAAAGTATACATGGTTAAATCATCCACTGAAGCCCCATTCAAGTAAGTCAGTATGAAAGCAAAGATAATACGAAATAAAAATTTATTATGGCATGTATTTCAAAAGGTCTTCATCGTCAATATCGTCCCAGAGTCTGACTTCACATAGATCGCAAAAACAGTTCACTTGCTTCAATCGTTCTTCTACCGCGAGCCTCACTTTGTCGATGTACTCCCACTCCGCCATAGTTCGTGGCTGGGAGTTAGGGGTGTACCATTCCCATAATTGGTGGAGGAATTTGGTGCTGGTGATCTCCATCACATCATCAGTATCGTACTGCAGATACTTCCAACTCACGCCTGTTAAGTCGGAACACTCCTTCTCACATACACTCTCCTCTTCATCGTCCGCTGGTAATGACAACTTTCTGATATTGTCCAGTCGATATATTTTCTCTACCTTCCCCTTCGTTGGAGCGTTTGGTGCAACGAGCGCCTTTGGTGTTGAGCATGGAGAAGAGAATTTTGTGATCGGTGTTGTCGGAGGGCTTGTCATGTTGACTGTGAATAATAACTTTGAAATGTTTTCTAATTCTTAAGTATAAACAAGCAACCAATCAGAATGAACAGCCAATGAATGATGAATATGAAAGTATATATGTAAAGTGACATCCGTGTCATTTCACTCTGTCTTTGAGACGTGTAAGTAAACTGTTCTCTAGTGAAGTCTCTATCTTGTTGAAGAATCAACCTTAAACATAATTTCCTTGAAATGGTAAGTTGAAGATTTCCTCTCTCATCTCCCTCAAACGTGTGGCTAATAGCATCTTCCTCAATTTCAGCCATCAACTTCATCACCAAAGCCCTCCCTTCTCGAGGAAAGTTTAGAGTTGTTGAGTGAAGGTAGGTTGTGACAATACACTGAGACTTAAACAGAGATGATAGAATGATTTCTCTTTCAGGTGATGTTAGTTCCAGCTCAGGACTCTCGCGACTAGGCAACGAGTGGGAATGTGCCGACTGCGGACATATGTTTACAAGGAAGCACAGTCTCCTTCGACACATCAAACAACGTGTGTGTCAACGCAAAGCGGCATCAATCTCCGGAGGTGAAGTTGATTCTGACGATGACATCTCCTTTCCTTGCGATTTGTGCCCTCTTTCTTTTGATAGTCACTTTCAGCGATCTTCGCACAGACTTCAACACACGCATGCAAATGATCACTACACCAACGGTACCTCTACCATCTCCCTCATTAATGTTTCACATGATAATTTAGTACGCGACTACTGCATGGAGTCCAATACTCAAATAGTAGATTTTCCTGAGTGGCTCCTTCAAAATTCTAACATTATCGAAGCGCTCTTCAACAATTTAGACAATTTCAGAATGAAGGCGCTCATCTACCTTAAACTAAAATATATTAAAATAGATTTTCAAACGGGGCAAGTGACGGAGAGAATACAGTTTCATGTTCCTTCCTCTTCCGCAACCGAAGTTGTAGACTGCGAGTATTGGCTAAATTTTCACATTCAATGTTTAAAATCAAATGTAGATAAATTCAATCAACGCGACAGCGCTCTCATTTTTGATGGTGTGGACTCAGCCATATTCAAAATTTCCCTATTAGAAAGTCATGCAGCTCGAGGCACATTTAAACTACCAAAAACGTTGTATAATAAGAAAGCTGTCATCAATGTCGATTGTAAATCACAGTGTTTCAAATATGCAGTCCTATCCATCCTTCACTATAATGATATCAACGCGCATCGAGATCGCACCTATAGCTATAGACAGTGGGAGGATGAACTAGACTTTGAAGGTTGTGATAGTAACAACATGAAAATCAAAGATGTAGAAACGTTCGAAAAACATAATCAAATTAAAATTGTAGTTCACGTGTGGGAGAAGAGGTTGAAGGGTGCCCGCTATAATTCACGTTCAACTTGTTATGAACGAGTAGTCAACCTCTTATTAGTAAAACAAGATGATAGCGAGGAATGGCACTACTGTGGTATATCCAAAATCTCTCGCTTGTACACTCACTTGGGGCACTCTAAAAGAGGTGAACATTTTGTATGCGACCGCTGCATCCGCTCCTTTTGAAGTAAAGATAAATTTGAAAATCACTATGAATGGTGCAAGCGAGGTAAATTACAAATGGAACGCATGCCCAAAGATAAATATTTTCACATAGGGATAATGGTGACGAATTAAGTCCCCTGCGTGTCATTTACGCAGACATAGAATGCTACATTTATAATATCATCCACAAGCCAGCAGCCATATCTTGCTATGAAGTATGGCATGATCACTTTCGGAATAGATAAAACAAAACGCATACTTGGCAAGGTGAAGATTGCATTTCAAAATTTCTAGAATTTCTCGATAAAGCTGCCAAATTTCAACAATCATATGATTCCCAATTGCAGCGTAAGTCACTACATATGTCAGATGAAGACAAACAGAAATTTGAAAGTTGCACATCCTGTCCTAAATGTCATAAAACGTTTGATGACGATAAAATTAAGAAAGTGCGTGATCATGATCACATCACTGGTAAATTTAGAAACGCACTCTGCTCCAAATGTAACTTTTCACTTAGGTTGAGACGTCGTGTACTACCCGTCATTTTTCATATCTTTAAGGGCTATGACAGTCGTATGCTCATAAAAGGAGGGTCGAGGCAGATGAAATCGTGGCAGTTTAATGTAATAGCGCAAACGAGAGAAAAATTCATGGCAATGACAGCAAAAGTATCAGTAGATAAAACTAAAGAAAATAAGACAGTCTTCTTCGAAATAAAATTTTTAGATTCATTCCAATTCATGTCAGCGTCACTAGCTTCTCTCGTTCGTAATCTCAAGTTTCTTCCCCATAGTCAAACTTTGAAGAAACACTATCCAAACTTAACGGATGAAATAATCACTCGCAAAGGAGTCTTTCCTTATGCGTATTTTAGCTCAATGTCTAAACTAAATGAAACAACCCTTCCTTCCATTGACAAATTCCAAAACGATTTGACGGGTCAAGATTGTCCAGTAGAGGACTATGAACATGCTCAAGAGGCATGGTTAAAATTTGATTGTAAAACGTTTGGCGATTATATGATCGCTTACTTAGAATTAGATGTCATTTTGATGGCTGATGTCTTTCAGGAGTTTCGACGAGTGGCATTAGAAGAAGACAAATTAGATGCTGTCCACTTTGTCAGTCTACCAGCCATGTCCTTTAAATCAGCCTTTAAAATGACTGGTGAGACCATCCATCTCTTACAAGACCCCGAGATGTATAACATATTTGAGCGCGGAATATGCGGTGGTCTCACATTTGTGAATAAACATCACATAAAATCTAAAACAGTAGGTAATGATCATATCCACCTAAAGTACTATGACCAAAATAATTTATATGGCAGTTCAATGTCTAAACCACTACCTCACTCCGAGTTTAGTTGGTTAAATCAAGATGAGCTTGGGTATTACTCCAACCCTTCAAAAATTCTGAAGATTCCAGATGAAGGTGATTGGGGATATTATTTTGAAGTGGATTTGATTTATCCAAATAGTATTAAAAATAAAACTGCTGATTTCCCACTCGCACCTGAATCTGGTGAAGTGACTGAAGATATGTTTTCACCATTCATGTCACAATTTCATAATAACTTAACAGAGTGTGGACAGCCAAGGTACAAACCATGCCGCAAACTTTTGCTCACCCAATATGATAAGAAAAATTATCTCGTGCACTTCTGCATACTAAAATTCTATTTAGAAATGGGCATGCTTCTTAAGTCAGTTCACCGCATTATCAAATTTAGACAGAAAGCCTTCCTCAAACCCTACATAGATAGTAACAGTCAAAACGTGCACTCGCCCAAAATAATTTTGAAAAGGATTTTTATAAATATAAGAATAACAGTCTTTTCGGAAAGACCATGGAGGATGTTAGAAAAGGTATGAACTACAAACTAGTCGTTGATGAACAAAAATATCACAAATTGACCTCATCACCTCTTTTCATTGATAGAGACATCATCGATGAGGATCTTGTAGGTGTTAAAATGATAAAATCAGAAGTTGAGTTGTGCAAACCCATCCATATTGGGCAAGCCGTTTTAGATTATTCCAAGCTTGAAATGTATCAACTCTTCTACAAAATATTAAAACCATGCCCTCTCGTAAAAGAGGTTCGCTTGCTGGGTGGTGATACAGATAGTTTCGTTTTAGGAATTACCACTAAAAAAGATTCAAATTTTAACGAAGTAGGTAAGTCATTAGAAAAATATTTCGACACATCTAACTGCAATCCCACTCATCCACTCTATTCCATACAGAATAAAGCCAAACTTGGTTTTTTTAAGGATGAAACAGCATGAAAGGAAATAGACGAAATGATTCTCCTCCGTCCTAAAATGTATTCCATGAAATTAAAAGAATGTGCAGATAGTATTAAGCGTGCTAAAGGTATATCAAAATCCATTGTTCACAAAATGAAACATCGGTCCTATAAGAAGGCCTATAAAAATAAAACTATAACGTTTGTCAATATGACAATCTTAAAATCTCAAGTTCATACTGTGAAAACGCACACGTTCAAGAAACGAGCGCTTTCAGCATGGGAGGATAAGAGGTGTTGGATAGGACATAACACATCTCTTCCACATGGACATCCTGACACAAACATACCTCCACCCAAAAGAATAAAACTCATGCTACCACATTCAGAAGACGTCTTAGCATAATCAACTTTAACTCAGTATTTTGATGTTGCTTTTTGTAGATATACATGGTTGTTTTATGTATCGCATTAGATCGTTTCTTCCTTGTGAATATATGCCTACAGTCAGCTCATTCCCCCTATATCTGTGAAAAGACTTTTTCATACACATATTTTTATTTCAATAAACATATCACAATGACTTCACTTTGTTTTCCGAAACACTAAAGTTACGAGGGATTTAGTATCTTTCACATGAATGCACTCTTGTAAACCATTGGTAATTTTGATAGCAATAGAGGGTATAGTTTGTTTGACGACGGGATGATAGAAAATAGATTCAAACATCTTCTCGACTATTCCATATGAAGCGTCTTTATCATGAATGAAATCACGTAAAATGTATTCTTTTTTCTCACCAACAGAAATAGGAAGAATCAAATCACTTTGAATGTAAAGGTGCTGTTCATGTTTATCAAGTGTCATTGGTGTTTCTATACCAATCGTATGCGCAGCAGTAAACACAGTTTGTAGCATTGAAAAACCAGAGTTTTTTTCAAATTTTTACTCAATTGACATTGAATGTCATCACCCAGTTTCAGAACAACGCGTTGATTTTCAATTGAAAACGAAATGTGGTGTGTCTTTACATCATATTTACTTTTCATCACATGCTTCGACTTCTGTTGTATATAAGGATTTACTACATGAATGAAGCTTTCAACTGTATGATATAGACGCGGCATTATATTGATAGCAACTTTAGATTCTTCATAAGACTGGTAAATTTTCTTGATGCGATCACCATAGATGTCCACCCACCATTCATCATTAACTGAATCAGCTTTAGTGTGATATTCATGAGAAGCATACACCAGACCGCTTCCAATAATAGGTGTATAATGTCTTACAAAATGACGCAAGGTTGGAGAGAAATAAACTGTAAGTTTGTCATTATATTTCTGAATGACCAACTTATTTTTGTCCGCCATAATTTTCTCTCCATACTTCTTACCCACAGTCTCATTCCATCGTTTTACTAACTCAACAAGTGATAAAGGTTGAACACCACGCTTTTTCAAAATGATGCGTTCTTCACATTCTACAACATCTTCATCAAATATTTTGAATTTATAATGAAATTTGTTGATTCGATTTGAATAAACTTTTTTAACATTTGCAGTAGCAATTGACGTTAGATGTAGTCCATGGCCAAAACCGAGATGTGGATAGAATTCATTATCCAACCTCAGTGTAAGACCTTTAGTAAAAGAATGAAAGCGAAGGACCGGTCTCCCACTCCAATGATAGATAGTAAACTCATAAACTTTCTGATCCTTATTCTTCATGATGGAAGTATTACCACTGTTGAATGCCTTAATTTTCTCATTCCCAAATGGACCATAATAATCTGATTTTATCTGAATCCATTCATAGTTCCACTTTCTATCTGACGTTAAATTGTATGGGAACTGGAATGCATTATTCATCGTTATTCCATCATGGGTGCGAGGAGTCAATATCATTTCTTCCAAATCATTCACATTCTGAATATTGCTATCATAGCAAATACTAGAAACGCCAACCTCCCATTCATCTTCTAAATTTAGTGGGCGATTTAATTCTACTCGATAGTCTGATGGTTTATTTTTGGGAAATTTATTCATAGAAGCATTACTGGGCAAGTAGATTAGAAACGAGTCCTTATTTTCACTTTCCATATTATTCACATTGGAAAAATATATTAGCATACTTTTGCATTAACTCTTCATTCGGAAATGGAGTGTGATACTTGTCACAGCATCTTTATGAAAAGGAATCAACGCACCAGCATCGTCATAAATTGCAATATCAATTTGTGGGATGTAGTTTGATTTCAGCTTTGTATAATGCACTTTCTTGAAAGTATGCTCAGATAAAATACTGCAGCTTTTTGGCTGGTATGGTATCATTGCTAGCAATGGAGCTTCAACATCTCCCACGTACATATTCACCAATATTGGAATATATCTGAAAATAGTTAATACGACGCGATAGTGACATGTCTGCGCTAGCTTTGGTTACAGTACCACTTTTAAAGATATTTTGATCAAAACCCAAAATGTCCATTAGAGTTTTATCCATAATTAGTTCAATACCTTTTCCACTTATAGTGAGAGACAAAACACCTTCTTTTTCAAAAAATGAAATTTGTTGCTCATTAATCACTTCATTTAAATAATCTACAACCAATTTAACTGAAGTAATAATGCGAGGCATCAACACTCTTGTTTCATGTAAGATACCACCTAAAGGCTCTATACACTTTCTGTATAAAGATACGGTCCATTCTGTATCAAATTGATTTGACCTTTCACATGGTAAATGTTGCATATCAAATTTTCGATGAACAGCTGCAGAACGATGTCGTAAGAACTGATGAAAATCTTTTGAACAAACTAATACTAGATCATCATCATTTAATTTACTTATTGCAATATGATTAGATGATTTGATATAAGTCAATGTTGCCACTTGTTTACCATCAACTCGAAGGAGATAATTAAATTTCTTCAATAATGTTTCAGGAGTCATGTTTGTCTTTCTTGGCTTAATCACAATCTTCTTCACCAACGTCTTCTCATTTTTTGGAATAAGATCTACATAATAAGCTTCCTCTCGATATATTAACTGCTTATGACCACTTGGGTGGTAATTAACGTTATAATTATCATAGCTTGTTAAGGCGCTAGTGAGGTAACCTAAATCATTTCTTAAACTTGGACTTAAACCAACAACCCAATCTTTCTCAACTACATGATGTACATAATTATGATCATCATTGAGCGGAGTAAATTGGACAATATGTTTACACGCTTTATTCAAGAAATCATATATAAACTTTTTACATGATAAGAGATCTTTCTTTGGCCACTGTGGAATGTAAAACCAACGGCAACGCCAACGCAAAGCAGCAAAGCCAACGGCATTACTTAAAACATTTCGTTTTAAAGATCTTCCGACATTGGATATGAGAGGTGCTACAACAGATTTCAGTGCACCAAGTATGCTACCTCCACGTTGGCGGCGAGCGCCGATGTAAATTTGTCCTCCACTACTTACATAGGAGGGTCGTGAATAAAATGAGGCAGTTGGATTCATAGCTCAAACCCTAAACATTGTTAGTTACAACTTTGCATGAATCACTGTCGATCACTTAGATGAAAGATGTCGGCACGACGCATCCAAGAGTTCATACTTGAAGGATAACCAGTCCATTTAACAAGACACCATTCTTCACCTTGTCGTTTTTTACATCGAATGATTTTCCCTACCAAATATGTTTCACTTTCAGTGACTACCTCAATCTCATCGCGGTAAAAGCTACCATCAATTTATTCATTATCGTAATCTTTCAACTTGTAGGTGGTGGAGAGTCTTTTTGATCAATCCTTGATGCTGTAAATACCTCCTCTGTCCAATTCGGAAGGTGCCCTTTAGCAAAAACACTTCACTTTTGAGATACGAACTTTATCACCAATTTTCACATCACCTTTTCACATGAGTGCGTTTACGTTGGAATGATTCGCGCACTTTATCTACATTGTCAGCATTTACATCTACTGGTCTGAGTCCAATAGAACGATGGATAGAGTGATTGTAGGCATGGAGTGTATCTTGTAGAACCTTTGTCCAATTTTGTGTCAAGTTGGCAGTAAAATGTCGCCACAAGCGATTTTTTAATGTGCGATTAAAACGTTCAACGAGTGCAGCTTTATAAGCACTCTTTACACTAAACAACTCAATGTCATGCCTCTCAAATAATCTTCTCACATGCTGATTTTCAAACTCTTTTCCTTGATCACTCTGAATTCTTTTTGGAATGCGACCTTCTCGAAAACTTGTTTGGAATGCTTTTGCTACTCCTTTCCCTTCTTTAGTTTTTAAAGGTTGAGCCCACGCATAACGCGAGAAAACATCAATGACGGTTAAAATAAAACTATTACCCGAGTTATGTTTTGAAATGGTGGCAACATCACACAAATCTGCTTGCCACTGTTCATCGATGTCATGTACAATATAATGGCGGGTGCGGTACTTCTTTTTCGCTTGTTTGTGGAGTGTATAGGTAGCCTGACCCGTTAAACATCGTTTCACTTGTGATTGTGGAAGACCACTCGCTTTTGATAATTTCTTGATAGATGCAAATCCTGCCGGATGTTTTACATCATATTAGATTGACTTCAAACGCTCAGTCGATGACGACTGACTCTTTTTCCTCTTCATCTTTTTGTTTTCTTGCCTTTCTACATTTACAACAACTGCAGCATTTAGCTTTAGCGGTTTTGCGATCGTGTTCACATTGCTTAGGGGTTTCATTGTGAGAGCTAAGTGACATTGTGAGCAAGTGCAAGTGACAACGACATTCACCTCTGGCGGTTCACTACATGGCAAGCAACACATCTGCTTCATATTAATAGTCTAAGAACATGTATTTCTTAGGAGGAGCTGTTTTACGTTTTCCTTTTACTAGTTTTAGTGGCGATGTAGATCTACGTCGAGTTCTTCCTCTTGTTTGCTTAGTGTGTGTGGGAGGGGATGTAGCAGGTGACGTCTTAAACCAATTTGTTGGCATTTTCATCGTCTGAAGCATTGGAGCAGTAGCCACTGTTGAATCAAGTTCTTTCAATGTCTCATTATTCAAAGCAAATTTTGGCACATTATGCTTTTTCAATAGTTTAAGAAAGTATGACCAACCAGGTGGAACATAGCCCTGACGGCGCTTTCTACGTGTCGCATACTGAATCAAGTCTTCATAACGTGAAGCATCAATCACTTTATTTTCATCTGTAATGATTTCTCCTCTATCATTTACATTGAGATGGGGTTCAATACTGTTGAAAAGAGATATGGCATGTGCGCGAGATGCTAAAGGTGTAGCAGTCGATACAGAGTCACGCATCTTATTCTTCAAGTTTTTCAATTGCTCAACAGTTTCCGATTGTAATAATACAGCACGATGTGGATCTTTGATGTAAACATTTTGCTGATAATCTATTTCTTTCCTATACATTTGATTTGCAAGAGGTTGCTTTACTTGCTGCATGGCAGTCAATTGTACATATTCATCCTGAGGAATAACAATCATGCGAGAATAAGAACTCATAGTTTGTAGATAATCATGGGAGTTTTCAAAATATCACTTCGAAATCTAAATTCTTCCGGACACTTGCGTAAAGTCAATGAATAAGTAACCGTGTGGTTTTTCAGTAGCTGCTTGAAAAATTTCAATTAAGGCTTTTGATCCTCTGGGTGCAACTTGTCGCGCTAAAATTTCAAATTGACTTTTATCTCGCGGATTCTTGAAAATAGCATAATAGTGTGTATTCAGGTTTCGTGTACGAGCTTCTTTTCCATCAGGAAACAAATTTTGTATGATATAGATGATAAAGCACCTTTTATGATGTGCTGCGCGAGTGAACATATCTGTAACATCTTTTGAATTCTTACTTTCTTTTAATAAATCACCCAATACAACATCATTAGACTGAAGTTTATCCACTGGAATAATTCCTTCATGTCGAATAAAGTTGCGACTTTGCAATTCCTGAAACAGCGACGGTTGATAAATACCATAACACCAAATCACTCGATTGATAGGTTCCTTAAACAACTCCCTTCTTTTATCCAATAAATTCAGCGTAAAAACAGTTTTACCTGCATGAGATGGACCTGATAGTTAGAACTTTATCACATTGAAGTCTGAAATCCATTATAATACTTCGAGATTCAACATTTGCATAATTAATGTCTAGAGCCAAAGATATTACCCAATACGTTGCCCACGATAGGAGCTAGCATCGGTAGTAACGCTGGAAGGAAACCGCCCTTTTGCGTTAGAGTTTCCCTCTTTCTTTGAAGGGTGACTTTAGGATTGGAGATGAAACGCAATTTCGTAGCATATCGCTTAAGTAACTTTCGTTGTTTTGGTGCTAATTTCTTCGTCCTCAACTTTCTCACATGAGAAATAATTTCACGAATGAATTTATCGTTAGCATGTCGTATAGCATTGTATCGCTGATTTGCTTTCATTCGTCGGAGAGCTTGAATGGCTGAAGAAAACTTTGAAGACTTTTGACTTTTACGTTTCGCCATTTTCCGTGTTAGTCTTTGCTAAAAACCTGTCTTTACCACATTTGCATAGGTACTAACTATTGCGGCATAAGTGACACTCGAAATGAGCAATATCACAGTGGTTACATTTGCAAAGTTGAATGCAATTACGTATGAAACAGCGTTGACAAAAAGCATGCTTACATCTCTTGAAGATGCGCTTTTCATTTCCATCCTTTCGCTTACATACATCGAAACACATAGTTTCACCGTTACTGATGTCTATAGCAAGTCTTTTTGAAGATATGAATTTGCTAGCCTTTTCTAAATAATAGACGCATGTACAGAAGGAATATACTTCGAGAGTGAGCAGGCATAGCTCGAAAACCAGTTGTGCTACAATCAAGTACCACTGCATTTTCAATTTTTCTTTATAGAAAGTTGAATGTGAATATCTGAAATCGCTTCAATCACTAGATTGCTGCCATGATGGTTAAATGCGTTAAGACGTTCAGCAATTTTTATCATATGTCTTTTAAAAAATTCTTCGGGGTGATCTACCACTTCCATTGAATAAGAAGCAAAATGGAAAGAGCGACTTTCCACCTCTTCCTTTCCAAAATGACTAAACTTAATTTTCGCAACTAATCGCGCCATGACAATGCTATCAGAGAATGTATTCATTAACTCTAGAAATAGAGTGCTAGCATCATCGACCACTGCTTCGATGTCGGTCTCATCTTTATGAAAATTTATCACATAATCTTGAACAGCTCCTTTTAAACTTTGCCTATGAAAATGTTATGTTCCGCAGTCGTTTGAGAAAGACATGATCGCCCTTTATCTAACCCATCCATTGCATGAAAACAACAACTCTTCTCATAGTAACATTTATTGAATAACGGTAACAAGCATGCATTATAAATCAATGGTTTCAAACAGATAAAATAGATACAGCTGGTAACTATCATACAGCGAGCAATGATGACCATACAGGACTTTGGCAGTGTTGAGGTAAGGAGGAAAGAAGCATTGGTTATGAACGTAGCTACTACAACGAACAGACAAAATGGGAACACACAAATCCTTAAAACGTTTCGTGACTTCATGGTAGTGTTGATTCACTCTACTATCCCAAGGTGGGAGCAAAATGTCATCAATGATTAGATTGGGAAATACTTTCCTCTCCTTACCAGGATTATTACAAAGGATGCGTATAACATTGAAAGCAGCTAACCATCGTTTAAAGTCAATAAGAAGAGCACTCTCACAAGAAGAGCCATAGTCTTGCAAATATTTCAGATTAAGTCCCTGAATGTGTTTTCTCGCCCATTGATCAACATTGGGATCGCAGTTGGCATGTTGATGATAGACACTAACAATCTGATATGTCCAATTGTTCATAGCAATAGCACTGAGCTCCTGTACAGGTTCACCCTCACAATCCATAAAAATGATGATAGAAGCTTAAAACGGAAATTTACACATCTAAGGAAACGTTCTATAACATATTACAAAATGAAGAATTACATCGATGCTTTTCACGACCAAAATACACAAATGATATGATGGCAACGAAGAAGTAAAATGTATCTAATAAGACCACGTCTACGACACTCAAAGCACATAAGCGAATTGTCATAGGGTAGAGTTAGGAAAGGACTAGTAATTCTCCTTCTTTGATTTGCGTTTTGAGGCAGCATTCTTCTCCGACTTGCGCTTCGTACCACTGCTGTTAAGGATTTGATTAATTATGTCATCCACGTTGGGTGGTTTTGGAATATATAGGATGGATTCCATATGCATGGAGAGCGAGGCTATTTTATTATCCTTGTGCCGACCATAATATAGCCCATTCACTTTGAAAAGGATATCCCAAGTACCTTCTCCGAGCTCGTCGCATGTGATGGATGTTGAATGATCTCCCTCCTTCTTATAGTAAGTGCACCAATGTGATACCGGTAGGCAAATTTGATTACCATCCCAAATCTTTCTATAGGGAGTATCCTTGTCATCTCTCGCCTTCCACTCTTGAGCGAGAGGAGTAGGAATGTCCATGTTTAATGTCACGTACTCCTCAATAATATCAAGTTGGTGGCGAATGTACGGACTCACGGGGATCAGTATGTAGTCCCCATACTGATTGTGCATTATCTTGACATCCGTGGAAGGGAGCATTCCCGTTTGGAGTACTACGCTATGATCGTCATAACGCAAGACTTGTTTAAATTTACGCTGTAGCGGTGTAGGATTATGTACCTTGGTTGTTTCTTCCACTGGCCTCAGTTGTAGATGATCTGATCGTAGCGAACCTTGTAACGTTTGACCGCCATTTTGTCCTACTAGTGCAGCAGATGGAGTAGATGCCTGAAAATGAAAAAGATCGTATTAAGTTTACGTTCAAGGGAGGAGAGGGAGGGAAGTAGCGACTTACCATTTTAGTTGGATAATAGAATAGAGAGAGAGAGAGAAAATGTGCGTCCGTCACTCGTGCGATTCAACGATGGAATGATTCTCACTGTAGAAGGCTCGCTATTTATATAGAAATGCTTGATTCTCATTGGATGATGATCCTCATTGGACAATAACATCAAGCTGATTCCAAATCTGGCCTCCGTTTACCAATCCGAGCCTTCGTTCGCCCGCTGGAGCAGTTTCTTGGGAAATTCTAACTCTGTCGTTTTTTTCACCAATCTCCCAAATCTTGAATGGCGTCTCACATCTAAACGAAGACAGATATGAACAAGCCGTTTCTTTCAGTGAATTTGTCTCACTCTTAGCTTTCAAACGAGCTATTGCACGACTTTCTGCGATCACTAGAAGCAAAATTGGAAGTTTGGTGCCGAGGGGGGGGAGGTCCGTGAAATTTGATGGAAACTGTTGTGGTAAAGGTCCCAGGTCGAAATGCCACACTTTGGAAAATTTTCAAAATTTTGTCCATACAAAGCCACTCTGACACTTAGGATTTTTTCAGGTGAGCGAGCTCCGACCTAAAATCTTGTAACAGCTCTAACTTTTGAACGGCTGGTCCGATTGACTCGCGGCAAAAATGGCGTCGAGCAGTTTTTTCTCCTCTTTCAAACGAGTAGCTGTAAGACAAAATCCGTCCACTAGAACCAAAGTTAGAAGATCGCTGTCGGGGGGGGGGGGGGGTCAGTGAAATTTGATGGAAAATGTTTTGTTAAAGGTCCCAGGTCAAAATGCCACACTTTGGAAAATTTTCAAAATTTTGTCCATGCAAAGCCACTCTGACACAGGATTTTTTCAGGTGAGCTACGACATTCCACCCTCCCAACCTGGCCGGCACACCACGCCAACCTGGAGAGCGCATCACAAACCACCGCTCGCTACGTCGGCCGGCCAGAGGGGGGGACGTCAGACTCGAAGCAACACGGCGGCTCACCACGACCGACTCGGCTGACAGGAGGGGGGACGACGTCAGACTCGAAGCAACACGCCGGCTCACCACGACCGACTCGGCTGACAGGAGGGGGGGACCGTCAGACTCGAAGCAACACGCCGGCTCACCACGAACGACTCGGCTGACAGGGGGGGGACGTCAGCGACGGCGGCCATCTTGCGCGGTCCAGTGGTGGAGTTTTACTTACTACTGTGAGTTACGAACACTTTATTTGGTACATTGGGGATTAGAACGTCATAATCCAAATTTGAACTCGAACATGATTTGATGTTTTGAACAGTCATTTGGGTACATTGCGATTGTTTCCACTTGCTCAGAACTTGAATATTAATTTGAATTCGAGCATGAGTCTATGTTTTATACAGTCGATTAGGTACATGGGGTCCGGATTGTTTCGACCTGTTTCGAATTTGAATTGAATGTGGGACTTAAAAGCAACATGTTTTCATCATGCATATAACTTTACTATTCTTTTTAAATTTTGTTTTGCATTTGAATGTCGTTATTGTGCTAGTGTAGTTTAGCAAGCAAGTAAGTAAGCTAGTCAAGTGTTTATATTTCTTGTCCTATCAGCCGCACATCTTTTGCAAGGCAATGTGTTCTATCGTTTATATAATTTCATTGTTATTAATTGAAATGGAAATAACAAAATACATAATGTAGATATGCACAAGGACGATGTAAGCACGAATTGGTAAGTAAATGACAAATACTGCATAATATACTGTACAGTTGGAGATAGCACGGCACAAACACGTTTCGAATTTGTACTATAAGTAGGACATGTTAACGGAAGGATGTGCTATTCAAGGTTGATGTCCAGGGAAAGAAAGAATGATGACGCGTAAGTGTGGTATTCTCAGCACGTGAGTGTTGGGTAGTTTATCTGGCAGAAGATGATGTAATGCATTTTCAGCGTGGGTTTCCGCAGCGCTTAACAATTTACTGGCAGTCCTTTCCATTTTGGCACGAAGGGACGGAAACATGGAACACTGACAATCAAAATTAGTCTTCTGTGAGCCCTAAGTTGGAACTTTTCTAACTTATTCATCAAGGAAATAGGCAAACTGCCGTAAACTGGGGATGTATACAGAGTACATTGTGTAATCAAAGAGTGATTAATGCGAATCAAATATTGTCTGCACAAAAAGTATTTTACTCGCTCACCGTGAGAAGGTTAAACTTGATCCAGTGGCCCGCGGACTGGTAAGGTTGCCAACCCCTGATCTACACATTTTCTTTGAAGAGAAGGGATAAGAATTTGTATGCACACAGATCTGACATCGCTGTGTTGACTGATGATCAGATATTCTTCATTATCTTTTCTGTCATCAATTTACGATATTTTTGCATCATACTAATTTTTTCCTTGCTAAGCAACATCTTTTATACATCCTCTATTCAGTTTGGCGATGGTTCGTTTATTGACATTCAATGGTAACCTATTCATGCTTATTTCATGCAGTTAGATAACATGCTATTGTTTAGGGTCATTCATTGGGCCTGTTCATTAACTAAAATTCTGCCGACAGAAAATTAAACCGATTTAATATTCTGCCGGCAGAATATTCAACCGACTTAATGAACGACGGTATAACACCGAAACTGGCAGAATATTCAGTCGCTTTCGATGTTATACCGTCGTTTATTAAGTCGGCAGAATATTAAATCGGTTTAATTTTCTGTCGACAGAATTTTAGTTAATGAACAGCTCCATTTTCATTTGTATTAACACACTTGATTGCTATTCATGATATCTTCCAGTTACTGAAATCATGCACACAATTTTGGTTTCTGTACGTGACTACGTGACTTCTCGTGAGATACACTTTCGGTTTACAATACAACGCTTACATTTTTTGCATACTTTTATTACAAATTCTACAGATGTCATCAAGACACTGTACATTTGATGAATCAAAACTTAATATCCCAGTACTATTTTCAAAAAATGAAGGTAAACTTTCAAGGAAACATCACGGAGGACATTGCGAATCGCAATGACTCGCCTACTGGTCAAATCATTTGTACGATCGGAGGGAATGACAAGTTCACGAAAACACGGTAATTGTTCTAAGAGTCCGTTGATTACCGAGAGAAGTTGAATCCATCTGGCCACTAACTCCCAACAAGTTTTGTGCATCTTTATAAGATGTCCATCGGGAAGCATAGATAAAGTAGCATTATCATTAAATTGCTCCACAAGTCCTCCAAGCTCTTCGCACGTAGCTCCAACGGCGTTTGAAATATGGTGCAATGTACACGATCTAGTGTCTATAGCAAGAACAAGTGAGGCTCATGATCACGCATGAGTTTATGGACTATCAGACATAATGGGGTGATGCTAAGAGTGTACTATCACTTGCCCAAAGTGAACACCCACGCCATAGAGGTAAGGAGTTGCCTTGCATCTCCATTCACAACTTTTCTTCGTTTGCGCTGTTAACCATTTTAAGATACAAAATATAGGCCTAATTAAACACACTTTAAAGAAACAAATGTTGACACATGAGATGTCAGATGATAAACACAAACAGAATGACTTATTCAAAATACACAAGATTTTAGTTCCATGATAATAAACTCCATCAAGACAAAAACGGGCAAAAACGGATGGAAATGAAAAAACGAATGACTGGCAACTACATTATCATATTATACACGGATATAAGGATATAAGATATCATTTAATTGGATATTCCTACCCGCTGAAAATCCCGCAGGTTCATATTTTTCCTAGCATTTCCCGCATCTAAATTTCGGCATTTAACAACACTACAGTAATCGTGCTTCGTTCGTGTGTCACCGGATAGAGTCAGACAATGATCTCATCAGCTCATTATCCTCTAAGTCTGCCACTGATTCTATTGTTTGTTCATTTTTTTCTGACTCATCATGGATCGAAAAGTGGCTAACAATAAAGTTGTACGTGTAAAAGCACTTAAATAGATAACTCATACACCACGAGAGCGCTGTACAAAAAAACACCAATTTGTGCTTTGGAGTCTGAAGTTTGGACAATCGTCTCATACTTGTTGTTAGTTACATAGGAACGTTATGCATAGTAAATCTTATTGAGATGAGATCCTTACCTGCATAGTAACCTTCGCAGAAACAGTAGCTGACTGCTGATTGGTGGTCTGAGAAGTTTGTTGTGGTGGAGTCGATGCCTGTTGATGATTAGATGGTCGGCGTTTGTGCGTCCTGGGGGACATAACTGGCTTAGCAATTGGCTCTAATTCAACTTGTATTAGATCTGATTCCTTCTCGAATCGTTCGTACGTTGCGCCAGGAGGTGCCAATAACTCGAAGAGAGCGCGATGAACGGGCGCCAATGCCTCTGGTAAATCATCAACTGGTGGTAGACACTCTGAAGACAAAATAGGGACAAGTTAAAAGTAATACAGAACATTTCAAGAGCCATCCTCTCTGAATCATTCCAAACTCCTGATTGAGCCCGGTAACCCAGGTCGGG
Source organism: Prostheceraeus crozeri (assembly GCA_907163375.1). Taxonomy (NCBI): domain Eukaryota; kingdom Metazoa; phylum Platyhelminthes; order Polycladida; family Euryleptidae; genus Prostheceraeus; species Prostheceraeus crozeri. The sequence continues at coordinate 14,990 of CAJQUW010002735.1, read as the reverse complement.
ATGTGGAATTTGGCAATCCGGGCCGGTTTTTTATGTTTAAAACCCGTCGCGAGTTATCCGGATTATTTATATGCAACCTGGGCAACCCGTGAAATTTGTGCTTGTTACATTACTTATGTCAATTTTCGGTTCGCCTTGTGAAAAGCGTTGAGAACGCATGCCTCTCTCTCTGTTCTCTGCAACTGCAGCAGAACAATTACATATCGGTGAAGTTTTCAAGAATAAACACCAGTAGATCAGCAAAATACATCATTTTTATTTTTTCAAAAAAATCGTTTTTTTAAATTAATTAGTTTAAAAAAGTCTTCATCTTTTCCTTCTACCCATTAGCTCCCCGACGTAATGCGTTTGACTGCATTAGAAGTTGTATATACTTTGCAGTGCTTCAGCTTTCATCGCCTTGGTGTCTGTCATCGGCCGCAACACTTCAATGTTATTGGCAACGTGCGAGCATGTACACATAGTTCAAATAGTAAGTGAAAGCAAATTCATTTTAGGATTAGATGTAGATCACTATTTAGAGACTTAATATTTTAGCATAAGCTATGTAAGGATCGATAAATGTCATTAGAAAACTGTCCATTGTTTTCTAGATCTTGGAAGTGTTCGAGTGATGATATTTTTTCTGTTCGATAGCCAACTTGACTGATTACTTTCCACACCTTCGCTCAAAAGTAGTTCCTGGAGTTCTGAATTCGCATTATAAATTTTCTGCTCCATCACTTAGATGGCTAGTTTACTTTTCACTATTTCGTCATGATGGCTTCACTTTCACGTTTTCTTTTCAGGTCAAGCTCTTTCATTTCTTTTCTAGCGATAGCCGCTTGCCATCTTCTCTTTTCTTCAAATGCTGCGCGCACTTTTGAGAAGATTATTTGACTGAAAGCATCAAGGAATTGGTGATATTGATTTTCATGAATCCGCCTGCGGTAATGTGTGAGTCCCTGATGGTGCTCATCGCCACATGTGTTTCTTCATCCAGGGAGCCCCCGTGAGCATCTACGATGGCTTTATTCAGCGAAGAACCTGATTCAGAGACGCATTAGCGTGACTAAGAATCAGTACACATCTTGCCAGATTTGATATATACCTGTACTTTGGATTTCCGAGCTCGTCTATGATTGCTCGATTCTTCTTTGTCCCGATGATTCTTCAGAGAGATAATCCAGATCATGTTCTTCGTGAACACATTTCCAGTATGAATTTTCAGACATTCCTCGAAATTCATCTTGTGACATAGAAAAGCAATAAAACGACGGAATGTTGGTTTTAAGTTGATGTAGTCTCCATTCAGTCCTCACTTCATCGCACATATTTTTGATCCAGTTCCTGATTGCTCAGTCAAACGTGGGATTGTAGTGTTCAATACAGACTTCCGTTACTCCAAAAACTGCTATAGATACTAGTAAACAAGATATTGAGGATAGCGAATTCGGATCACGACGACCATCCGAATGAAGCATGGTCTTCTAGCCGTCTTCTAGCACCATGAATCAAAGGGATGAGACTTTTGTAGGTTGCTGACAGCCACCACGAAGATATCAACACAGATCACAGATATTCTTGAATTTCTCCACGTCATTATCATAAGCTTCATTAGTCAATAAATACAACATGGCTTTCTCCGAAAATCGCGTTGGTGGTAGAATTTCTAATTTAAAGCAAGCTGCATCAATTTTTGCCAGATTCACGACATAAAACTCCTACCTCATACGTCTTGTTCGATCCAGTTAGGAACTTCTTCTTGAGACACTTCTCGAACAGATACAATTCTGCATCAATTCCAGTAACAGAAGTGTCAATGCTAAATGCAATCATAGGTTACCTTCTTCGGAGCTTCAGCAAGAATGTCTCAAAATGCTGATTGACGAAAGTCAAGAAGGCTAAACATGCTTGCAATAAACTGTTTTAAAGTGTTTGTAGCGGTCAGTTGACAGGGTAGTACTTTGGAATTCCTTCTGTGATGGGATATTCGAGTAAATACTCCTTCAAGTTTTCCATTTATTAAAAATTTGAAGTGAAGCTGGCTTATGGCTTAGCCACCGTCAGGAAGCAAACCGCAAACATCCGGTCACACACGTTGCTCCGTTCGAGAGAATACGTACTCAAGTATTTTGCGGAATGTACAAGTACATGTAGCTCTGCCATGAACTCACCAAGTGTTTTCACACTTATCTTGAAACAGTTATGCATTTTGTGCAATGGACATGATTCCAGTTTCCAGAACGTGATTCCAAACTTGGATTTATATTGCTTCCACACAACTGATTCAAAGAACATGTTATCGTTTGGCTGCCCCCTCCTCAATTCTCCAGATATATTCTCTCATCTCGCAACATTTTTCGCAAAACCTTATTTCATGATTTTGTGACGAATCTCCGAATTTTATGATACTGATGACGTTGTGTGACCTGACTTCGTGATGTTTTAAATAGTGATGACAAATCATCTGCAGAAATTCAACTTTCTTTTCAGAAATTTGACAGCTATTCAAAAAATTCACAAACTTTCACAGATCTTTTCTGAAAAATCGTGAAATTCACGAACCTTCAAGGGACTTGAACTTTTTTTTCAAAATTCACAAACTTTTACGAACTTTCACAAACCGTACGAACCCCGGTTGATTTCGTGATTTGCACAATTTCCATTTTTGTTATGAATGATACCTAAAATTTTGAGTTATTCAACATTTCCAATTTTTCTTCACCAATATAAAATTCAGCTTGCTTTCTAAGACTGTTACATGACAAAACTTTTGATTTGTAACCGTTGAATTTGAGCATCCATTTGTAGTAGAAGAGAGTTAATTTCACTCTTTCTATCAATGTTGTTCCCACGGTCGGTTCATACCATTCATTCTATTGATGTGAATGACTGCGAATGTACACGTTGGAACTACATTGTAGGACAATGAGGTCATTTTTCGGTGATCGACGACGACTAGCGTGAATTGAGTGGAGGCTCATTATATGATTCGTATACGGATCATCATCCATCATTTTTGTCTATGATGTCGTTGAAGCAGGTGGATATTGATGCTTTTGAGAAAATGGTTGATCAGTGGTTTATGACTCAAAATATACGTCTTAAGTATGAAAATGCTTCCAGAAAAATCATTCAGAGGGGAAAGCGAGATGCTAACTTTGCTGGAGAGGCATTGTGATATCAGGAGGTTCCACAAGATCGATGCGGAATCACCTGATAAATATACATTTCAATTTCATCATCTCCGTCAACATGATTCCGTAGTATGAATGCATTATTTAAAAGCTGCAAAATAAAAATCACACTCACAACATACAAAGCACAGCACACTTGTCAGTACAAAGATGAAATTCTGTTTGAAGAGCACTCTTTTCTCATTGTCAAGAATGTTGCATCGAAGAGACTCGCTGAGACGCCAACATAAATACACATGCAGAAAGAAAGAAATGTATGAGATGGACACTCATCAGAAACATCATTATAACTCGTACTTCCATCAGCAGAACAAAACTCTGAAATATCATCATTAGATTCACAAAATATCATAACACCTCTCATCAAATATAGTTGCATCAACTGTTTTAAGAAACTAATGAACAGCGATTTAAAGTCAGAGTCGACATATTAAGAATATTGTCTTGTCATTATTTCATCATAAGGCATTCAAGTTATACATTCCTAAAAATATAATTCACGGCTTTTGTTCCTTGATATCGTCAACGATGATTGCAGGCCCACGCGTAACGCAGTGACACCAATGTGAGGATAAATTATCAAATTACAATTGATTCTTTCTTGCAAGCGTGTTTTTGATAATTCGGAACTATGATATTTGACAGAACTGTATACTTGCATTGAGATATGTATTCATATACATGTACATGTGCATTGTGCTAGCATTTGTTCGAAGGTCCTATGATTATCGCACATTTATAGCTAATGTATATGGGTCAATACATACTAAATGCGCACATGTAGAGCAGGTACAAATAGATGAGTGTTCTTTTTACTGGATTATTACGGTAAGAAATAATGTAGGTAGCTATGTACAGGGTGATTCAAAAGTCGGTGCAAAAAGTAAACAGCGATATCTCAGTGATTCGACCTAATTTTTTCTTCTTTAAGTTGTCAAAGGAATGGGATTTGATAATCTATTTGTTACATTAGCACACTAATTATTTTTCAACTGAATTTATTAATTCAGCTTTTGTTCATTAGCACACTAATTATTTTATATTAATGTATTAATTCAATTTTTGTTTATTCCCACTATGTTTTTCTCTTCCAAAGTTTTTTAGATAATAGCAAGTGATTTTCAAATAAGATCATATTAAGAAAACAAACAGGGGGTGGGAAAGGCCTTGGTCATACGTAGCTGGTTTGTGGAGTGGCGTCCTCAAGCCATCGAAATAGCTACACGAGTATGGGCCATTAGCCGACTGTTACCTCCACGTGGTCCCCCCGGGTAACGCTAACAACAGCGGCTCACTAAATGTCCTCTAACATTGAATCGATAAGGGCTAGGGCGTCCCCCGCAAGCGACGCGCGCTGTCATCGCCCAGACAGTGTGGCAAGTGAGCAAGGGCTACCGCAGAACAGGCGACTGCGGCTAAAGAAGCAGGTTGTCAAAAACAAAAACAAAGAACGCGATACACCATGCATGTGGCGTTTTGGGACATGGAATGTCGGATCTATGACGGGTAGGAGTATGGAAATAGCTGATGCGCTTGAAAGGCGAAAAGTGGATTTTGCGTGCATTCAAGAAACAAAGTGGACCGGTAATAAAGCGAGAGAAATTGGCCACGGATTTAAGCTTTTGTACTCAGGTGGAACAGCAAAGAAGAATGGAGTTGGAATAGCAGTAAAACAAGATCACTGGTCGAAGATACTAGAAGTCAACCGGGTGAATGATCGGCTCATGTGGATGAAGATATACAACCCTGGCAACATGAAGACCTATGCTTTTATAAGTGCCTATGCTCCCCAAACAGGTTGCCAAGATGTTGAGAAGGAGGAGTTTATGAGCCTGCTAGAAGACACAATTTCGGGATTCGAAGTATCATGTAAAGTTGTCATTGGTGCTGATATGAACTGTCATGTTGGGGCGCAGAGGAACAACTGCGAGGCCACGGTTTTGGCAGTAGAAACGCAGAGGGAGGTAGACTAATGCAGTTAGCCTAGGCAAACAACCTCAGAATAGCTAACACCTGGTTTGTGAAGAACGATGCATAGAAAGTGACTTCTGAAAGCGGTGGCAACAAGACGGTCATAGACTTCTTTCTAATATCATCGGACGAACTAAGAGCAATTCTAAACTGCAAAGTGATCCCAAATGAGTGTGCTGCCCCACAGCATAAGCTTTTGGTTATGGACCATCGGTCAGCAGCACTGGCGAAAACAAAGCAAAAAGAAGCAGAGAGGAAGATCAAGTGGTGGAAGTTAGCAGACGAGGAGACAGCAGGAAGCTTCAGGCGCCTCACGTTGAGGAGTATAGAGGATGCAGTTAATTGGGAGGAGGTGACAAATATCCTGAGGAGTTGTGGGCAGGAGATCTGTGGTGTGACACGCGGTGGAACCTTTCGTAACTTAGAGTCCTGGTGGTGGACGGACGAGGTCCAAGGTGCCTTGAAAGTCAAGAAGGTTAGCTTCAAAAATGGAAAACCCGCAACCTTGATGCTGATAGAGAAAGTTACAAACTGGCCAAGAAGCACGCCAAAAAGACGGTAGCCAAAGCAAAGAGAGAGGCATGGAACTGAATGTATGAGAAATTGGAGTCGAAAGAGGGAGAAAAGCTGATTTTCAAGATAGCGAAGTCCAAAAGCCAGAAATGCAAAGATAACATCGAAGGTTTCTTTATGAGAGACTCTGAAGGTACAATTCAGACGACCAGCGATCGTAACAAAGCGATATAGAGGGATTAATTCTGTGAATTGCTGAATGAAGAAAGACTACATAATGAAATTACCACAGAACTGGCAGTGAATGGTCCGATCGCTGAAATTAACCAGGATGAAGTCCAGAAAGAACTGAGCAAAATGAAAGGCAGGCGCACTTGCGGACCCGACGACATACCCATAGAAGCTATTAAAGTGCTAGAAGAGAAAGGAGTACACTTGTGCCTGCATCATTTCAACGAGATCATCCAAGGCCATCAACAATTGCCGGCGGTGTGGAGAGAGAGCATTTTAACACCAATATATAAAAACAAAGGTGGTCACAGAGTTTGCAGCAATTATCGAGGCATCAAACTGCTCTGCCACAGCTTCAAACTCCTAGAGCGAATAATTAATAAGAGGTTGAGAGTGTGCACAAATGTACGAAACAACCAGTTTGGATTCCGACCTGGATATAGCACCACAGATCCCTTTTTGGTAATGCGTACGGTTATGGAGAACCTGAGAGAGGGAAACGAGCCTTTCAGGGCAGTTTTCGTGGATTTAGAAAACGACTCTGTTCCTCGAGCATTGTTGTTCAACTGTTTGAGAAGACAAGGAGTGCCGGAGGTGTATGTAACTCTGATTCGGGAAATGTATCGAGAAACCCTAACAATTGTGAAAACCAAGCATGGTTGCACTCCACCTTTTGAGGTCACTGTTGGGCTGCACCAGGGATCGGCGTTGAGTCCACATCTCTTCTTACTGGTCTTGGATGTGATAACTGGGCATCTGGAGAGCAGTCCCCCAAGAGAAATGCTCTACGCTGACGATCTGGTGATTTGTGGGGATTCTAAAACAATGGTAGAAAGCAGGCTGGAGTTATGGCGCAATGCCCTGGAAAGTAATGGTCTCAGAATTAGCAGAAGTAAGAGTGAATACCTCTCCACCGCTGCGAACGATGAAAAAATCCAAATGGATGGAACCTCGCTCCCATCAGTTAAGAAGTTCAAGTATCGGTTCACTGTTAGACGTAACATCATCTTGCGAGCAGGACATCAAAAACCGCATACAAACAGGATGGAAAAGTTGGAGACAAGTGACAGAGTTACCTACGACAAAGGAGTTCCTCTCAAACTAAAATCAAAGATCTACCAGGCTATGATACGACCGGCAATGACCTATGGAGGAGAGTGTTGGGCACCAAGGAAAAAAGATACACAAAGGCTGATGGTGACGGAAATGAAGATGCTCAGGCGATGTCAAGGTTTAACCCTCCGGGACCGAGTTAAGAATGAAGAGATTCGACGCAAGATGAGGATCCCATCCATCGATAGATTCATGAAGTACAAGCGGCTTGCATGGTACGGACACGTCAGAAGAAGACCGGACGATCATATAACCCAAACAGCACTGCACCAACCGATATCTGACAGACGAAGAAGAGGTCGTCCACCCCTATCATGGAAAAGGGTCATAGAAAAAGATCTGGAGAGAAAAGGCATAACCCATAATCTGGCCCTCGATCGAGTAAAATGGAAGAGGACGATACGGCCCACCCTGGAGGAATTTGGGATTGGTGGCCGGTAAAGGTGAGCAAGTGAAGGTGAGCAAGTGAAGGTGAGCATCATA